>JAODUE010011769.1:0-25661 GCA_027564755.1 Amblyopsis hoosieri | reverse complement strand
CCCCCCCCCCCCCCCCCCCCCCCCCCCCCCCCCCCCCCCCCCCCCCCCCCCCCCCCCCCCCCCCTGCTTACCCTTTGTTTACGAGCATGGTTCCTTCTCTTGAAGAACAGAATTAGCTTCTTTCTCATTACTTGGTTACTGCAAGAAGAGCAAATATTGAATGTAGTAATATCTATAACAACAATAGTAATAAAGTAAAATAATATCTAAAACAAGTCACAGTATGACTTGGCAATTGCACCTTCAGTTGTTACAAGGGACAAGACAAAAAGCCAAGCAATTTAATATTTCCTCCATTTCCATCTAATGGACGGATACCATCCGAGATCCGGGGGTTATATTCCTTTGGATCTTTGAGGACAACACATCACCTCATGGACTGAAACAACTGCAGTTAACTAGCTGGAGCACCAGTTGGATGTTCTGTGAAAATGTTACAAGATACCCATACTGGCCCATTTCATTGTTTGTTCTCACTTGGGCGGGTAGGCAATACTGGGAACTACTCTGTTTACACATACTGGTGACCATCGGGATAAAAGCTAAGAGAGCTGACCCTGACAGTGTGCAGAGCACAGCAGATTCACACAGAGGTAGTCACTGCACGGACACACGGCACGCGCTCATTAGGTCTTCACGCTAGACACGCAGGCCGCCTTCCACTTCCCTACTCACGCCTTGTCCTCGGGGTCAGTTGGCCAAGCCAATCAGGTGGCTCGGCTATCAGATAAGACTTGAATACAAGATGCAACTTTTCGGATAGGCTTATCTAGAGATCAGTGCCACACCAATATGTCCCCTACATCCAAATCAGCATCATAAACCTTACATGCTTTTACAACGTCCCTACATAAATACACCTTATACTCACTTCTTGATGTTGTCGTGGTAGACTTTAGTATCTGATGGCTGATTGTACAAGGGCTGGTGGGTGGGGCAGCAGAACAGGAACAGGCAGTGGATTAATTAGGAGTTATTCAGAAGAAAGCTAAATTATATAGATACATAATAAACGTAAATAACTAATTCATTACGTACCAGCTCAACTTTGGGACCAAGACCTTCAAGTATCTTATGTGCCTCTTCAGCTTTTTTCTAATAAAACAGATGATATGGTTGACTATTAGCAAATAATGAAAAGAAAAAACAACTTTATACTTGTTTGGTCGTAATAAAATTTACATATATGTTTCTACTGGGTCTTTGAACAAACAAACAAAAATAAAACAACTGAATGCAAACACAGCAAACACAGATAGTGTTGCATTCACAATCCATCCCCAATTCAACCTCTGCACAGAGGCGAGGTTGAAGCCACCTTCTGCATTATTTGTTGCCACATGCCAGTGTGGACATAATATAAATGTAGGACCGTTACACAGTCAGGCGCTCAGGGGTCCAAACCAACAGAGCAAGAACCAAGGTTTCTAACATGGACATAATGACACAAAACTGCAGAGCAATACAAAAACGACACTATGCACTGCATCTTCACTCCATCATGCTGATTGCCTTTTGGACATTTCCCCATGAAAACAGATGGAAGTATTTCTGACTACTTTCAAGTCCTGAAATATCAGCCCTTTGCTTGATAGCATTTATGTGCAGTGTATGCCAGTGTTAGTCATCCTCGAGAACGCTTGCTAACTTTGAGCGAAAAATAAAATAAAATCAAAACAAACTCCCTCTGAAGATCTGCCCCACACATTGAAACGCATTGCAAAGCCTAGGGCATTGTTGTTGTGAGTGGTGTTCGCCACTTAGTTAATGCTCCTAATCCTATTTACAGAGCCAGGGCTGAGCCAGGACTGTGTAGAAGTACCAGATTATTTTTTAACTCACAGAGAACGGTAAAATAGCGACCTGCGAGGAGATATTTGGTTAATTAGACTGAAAAAGTGTTATTAGCGTACAATAGCAATAGCTGAATATACCTTTAACAGTAGAGCGTGAGCCTCTTCAAACCATATGTTTATAAACTGACGGCTGCACCTACTTCAGCAGGGACAACGTGACACCGAATGGAAAATACATAAAACAACATTCCGCTGAAGCAGAATTAACAGGACTGGCGATGGCAGCCGGGGCCAACACACACACACACAAACACACACACACACAAACACACACACACACAAACACACACACACACACACACAAAAAGCCTGCTAAAAAAGGGTTAACTGCAGATTGGGAAGGAAGGCGTGCCCCCGAGGAAGGCCTGCCGCAGCACTGTCTGCGAGACATGAACTGTAGTAACCCTCACAGGCCGTTCTGGCACACACACACACACACACCCTCTCCTCCTTCCATACTGACGTACAGCCTCACTCAACTTGCTTTGTGCGGAATGCTTTAACATTTTTAATATTCATATTTGGTTAAAGTTTTTAAATAAGTAATCATAAGAAGCCTGTAAGTTAGTGGAAGAAATAAAAAAAAAAAACACTATAAAAGATCATCAAGAGCACATGAAAATAATTTTAATTGCCAACATTCTTCCAACATAGTAAAAGAGCAAGGCGTAGTGAAGCGGAGCAGCTCACCCTGTTCTCATCGTAGATGATCTGGACTATACTTCGGTGCTTGTGCTCCACTGGGGGAGGGGTCACAGGCTTCTCTGGCTCCATTGGCTTTGCCGCTTCCTCCTCCAGTTGTTGCTAGGAGACCATATGAACCGTAACATTTTAGGTCAGCGGCGTTCAAGGCAAAAACCACACACACACACCGAAAAGATAAACAAACAATAATGCAATGTTTCTTAAGTTGCAATGGATTCTGTGTGGTTCTCCTCTGCAGCAAACTGGATGTGGGGGAACAATATGCTCCATCTGCAGTGTCGTGTTGATCTGATCCCAGCTTCTGATATGCATGCTGGCTTTATTCGACTGTTCGCCGCCTGCTTTTTATTAATAATGTATATATTTCGGGCCAATGGGCCTTCGCTGGCAGGCAGCTGAACTGGCTGTTTACAATGTAAAAGGTCATGGAAACCACCAGGTTAAAAGGGACAGGATTAGGAGCTTCTGTAATACTTTGAATACACAAATAAAGCCATGAGAACCTTAAGGAACAGAGAATTGGAAATCTGTGCAGGAAGCTGACCCTCCAAGCCAAAAACAATTCAAATCTAATGAGTAGGGCTGGACCAGAATATTGGACTATTCGGGTATGTGTAGGTATTCGTGTCTTCATTTTGGGATTCGAATATTCTATTTTTAGCTTTCTGCATGCGCATCAGTATTTTCCACATAAAAAAAACAGAAGGCTTGTTCCGACACGCTTCCCTCCCTCCCATCAAACTTTCCCTTCAAACGAAGTTTCGTCTATTCGCTAGTGATTACTACGGAAGCACCGAAGCTCAAAAAACGACATTCGGGCCAGCTCTACTAATGAGATTGAATTACGAAAAGATAGAAAGATATAAACAAAAGAAAACACCAAAAGGATTGAAAAGAAAACAAGGCAACACTTTCTTCAAGGGAAGGTCCAGACAGATAAAGGTAATTAACTAGTAAGCTACCAGCCCACAGGTGGTATATAGGTGGCAGGATTTAAACGGCACATTGGAGCCTCTCACTGAGAGCTATGGCTAGTCTGCTTGGCTAATGAGTCTTCACTTATACTGAAGGTGAAGTACAGCAGCAGAGATATGGAGGTCAAGGAAACCCTCATAGCGCCGAATTTACAGCCAGAGCAGAGCGTAGTCCGAAATTCGACGCCCATGTTTGCAGATGAGATAAGTTCTTCAACAAACGCCATCACACATGTAATACACGCAGATATATTAAGCACTTAGGGGCAAGCCTGGGGATTTTCCCCTCAAAGGGCTATCCAAAAGGATAGCACCGATAAACACATCATGTGCATTGCAGTAAGAACATTTTGCCTATCCAGAGACTTGTACAAATGACAACTGTCCGCACAAGTGTAAATGAAAGACTACCTGCTTCTTCTTCAGCTTGAAGATCTGCTGTTCCACTTTTGCAATCTCCCTGTCCACGCGATCCATGCTCTGGATCAACTCCTCCTTCGACAGTTTGGAAGGAGAGTTGTCTTGATCCTCCCCCGCGTGAAGTGACTGGCCTCCTGAGGAGGACTCCACCTTGACGGTGAACTGGGACTCCTGCATTAAAGAGGATGAGGAGCATGATTGCATGGGCTTCTTTATGGGTTAAAACGGTTCAACTGGACAGATGCGTGCACATGTTATTAAAGATAATACAAATGCAATATTAGTAAATAATACAGGATCGGGCGCAGCATGACACTCATGTGAGCCATCTGGCAGACGATCAGAGTTTCAGCAATTACAGTCACTTAATGGCGTGTGTGCGTGTGGTTACCTTTTTGACCTCGACAGAGGCTCTAAGGCCGTCCTGTACTGCATGAGGCAGGGGCAAGACGATGCCCCCAGCGGTGGAGGGGGTGCGGGTGATGTGGGACTCAGAGAGAGTCTCCATTCGTGGGCGTTTGGCCTCCAAGCTGTCATGCTCCGACTGGGAGCTAATGGAATGAAACTGCTGCTCGTAGCCATGGCGTCTCTCTGGGGGCCTGGGGACGGGGGAGGGAGCAGAAAAGCAGAGGCAAAAGAGCCTCTTAGACACACGGGCTACATGACATGAGTTGGATCAACTCCTTGAACTGGAAAGATGCATGCACATTTATTTAAAGATAACTGGGTGCAGCATGGCGATCGCGTGAGTTATTCGGCTTTACCTTTCAGTCCCTGGGTGGAATTCAGACAGCAAGGAAGGCCTTCTCCGCCCTTGAGGATCCTGCATGTGAGACCGATAGTCTGGGACAGTGAACTCCTGAAGCCGATGACACAAGCACAAGGCAACTGTTTCAGGATGCGATTTGAGGCCCTGACTGCCGGATCATCCAAGAGATGCATTGTTAATGCATTTGGTGAACATGCACGCCCGTAGCAGACATACGAGAGAGAGGTACTAGACTATAGTATATTTACTGTGGGTTTTATTCAGACTTCTCTCTAGAATTCAAGCAAAAGATCATGCCATAAATAATGACATGATATAATTCAGTGACACTTATCAGCCAAACTGTTACTGTCTATTTGATTAAACCCTGTTTTAGCCTCAAAATGTACTTTTAGGCAGAGAATAACAAATGATATCAGCGCATTGTGACCTGCAAACAAACCTGAGCAAGCAAATACAGTTAGAAACATTTCCAAATCCCCGTTTTGTTTTTGGTCCCAGTGCAAATAGCCCAAATGCAGAGAAATGGATCCCAGACAGTATTCTGGTGAACTAGCCTTCTTGGAAAGAAATGTGTGTTATCAAAGGCCAACATACATTATATAACCTCCATGGCTGGTAAATGCAGCCTAATTTAACATTGATGTTGGAATTACATTCTATACAGACCATGTTTAAAGCAATTATTGTTGTATTCCCTCCCATATAAGGAATCGTATATTAGGCCTAAATCCTGGAAAGACAAACTAGAAATATGGTCTGAAATGTTTAGCCTGCAGTAGAGATTTAAAATTGCTATCCACAACTTTAAGCAGTAGTTCCCCTATATGTATCCGACTGCTGCCACTGCTAAAATATTAACAACTTAACGTCGTATTGATAGCTATATGGCAGTGGTTTCGGTTTGCCGACAGCAATACAACCAAATGTTTCATCTAATCAACTGCCAAGTATTTTTTTTGGAAGTACCTGCCCCTTACAAACATTTTCAATGTATGGCTCCCCAGATGGAGTTGTGACAACAATTAATCTGGCATGTCAGGTTAGGGAGGAGAGGGCTCCATTTTACATATCGTTAGAACGCTATTATTTTGCACACTTCACACACCTGTGAGTAAAACAGCACAGTCCCCCCTGACAGATTTAATCTCTGACAATGTTAACTCCTGGCTAAAGTCTTGATTTTATTATTCTACAATAGGCTAAAAATAAACAAACTCACTTGCCTGTGATCTAACATAGACCTTTCCAAACTTTCAATATTATAATAATCAGATTACCAGCTTTTCCTTAGCAACACCTGATGTCCCACAAACAAAGCGGTTAGTTATTAGTCAGGCTAATACGAATTAATCAAAATCTTGTATCGGGCAAAAAACAAAACAGGAACGCTAAATAAATGATTGGGCACCCTTATAAATGTGTCATTAGATGTGCTTCGGGTACGTGCCATTCCAACGAGAGATCATGCCAGGCCGAGTCAGAATAATGTACAGTAGGCTACCAGTACCATACAGCTACCGGTACCGTACAGCAGCAGAGACATTAGCAACCGTAACCAAGGGGGGCGGGTCTTACAGCCAGAGTCAGGAAGGCCTATTGATACTGTGAGCTAGTAGATCAGGAATTTATCATTCAAATGTCTCCAAGTTAGGCTACACATCCACTTGAATTAATAGAAATAAAGCCATGAAGGCCAATTGTCTTAATGTATCATGGTTTATCAGATTATTACCATTTGAACTGGTCAGTTATGAAATGTAGGAAACTGATTTTTAAGATGCAAAAACATTTTAAAAAGGGCCAAACCTTTGTTGCTCTGCTCCCAAAACGGATCAAATTCATGTAAATTATTGTAAAAATTATATGAAATCATCATATTTTCATATTGAAAAACATACAATTTTTGGAGGACCCCAAACCCCCCACCCAAATAAATTTGCAAGGTGCTTTACCTCCGCTGCAACAACTCCAGTGCATCCTAGAGAAAACTGTTAAGCATATATTTTCCTTAATATTTCATTATTTTGTTTCTAGTGTGACATGACAGTATACAAATGAAGCACACAGGTATCAATAAGTTCTAGCAGTTGTCCCCATTTGTGTTCTTTGTAGCATTCAAAGCACATCACTTTGGCGTGTTTTCAGACAAGCATTCATGTCTATAATTTTATAAAATTAACAGAAAATATAACTATGTATAATCATGCTTAATTTACTTCCCTTGTTACTCAGACAGATATTCTTCTGCCATGTCTACAAAGCTGATGAGGACATTTTAGAACATCTAACAAAGAAGTATGGTTTTAGTTAGTACAAAACAGAGGTAACTGACAGTTTGCAGTCGAGGCCCTGTTGGGCAAGGGACTAATTCACGGTATATTGTTTGTTTGTTTGTTTGCTCAGTTTTACATCATCATTACATCATCGTACATGGACTGGTGCATTGCGTGGACAGTGCGCACAATGTAAATGTCGTCCACAAGGCCCACAAGGAGCTGAGACGCGTCCGCATAAGGAGATATTAAGAACAGCCTGAGAACTTGTCCACATGCCACGCATTTGGCAGTATAGCTGGACCTTAAATATTCAGGTAAATAAGCAACAGAGTCATGGTTTTAACAATCATACAGTCGGATATTAACTTTGCTGTTGTTAGAACCCATCAATAAATAATAAATTGAATCAACAACTTGATATAGCACTGCAAAAACTATATCGAACTAATCTTGTTTTAGATGTAATATCTAGTTTCTAATATAAATGGCTTATCTAGTGACTTAATTTAAGTAAATGTGCACTTAGTTATAGAAATCTTTTCAAGTGAATTTCACTTACTGCACTGGCAGCCACATTTGCTTGTTTGAAGCACAAAAAAGCTCATAACTAATATATTTGCACTTATATATATATGATAGGGCATTTTTTGCAGTGAGGAGTTTATTCATGTCTGATGATGCATAATTTGTAAAATGTCAAAGCTTGTTTGAAAGGCTGTGAACTGAATTGCCAACACTGCTTTGCAGTTGTGGCATATGGGAGACATTACAAGCAGGTAATTCATGCATTTGTGCCATTTTGACTTCCAACCATTAGCTCTTCATTTTATACATCATCGTGTGTGTATATATATAGTAAATAATCAGAACAGTCTGCAGACTAATGAAGCACTAACGAATACAGCTATATGTGAGTTAGGCTGGTCCCACAAACTGTGTGAAATGTATCAGAACACTGGCGTGTGTATACATCCAATTTGCAATTTTACATCAAGTCTCTCTCTACATCTCTTGGTTGCACTGAGATCACAAGGCACAGGAAATGCTTCCTGACATTATGTTTTAATTGCCACAGAGCCAGAGGCCAAATATCAATATATCCACATGATCTCATATAATTAGTCTGCAACGTACGTCATTACATGTAGAGAACAAGGGTCAGACATGCTTAAAACGTAGAACCACAATATGGTATTCACTCCATTTACTAGCTTTGACAAAATATAACTAAAGTTGCACTTGAATAGTCCTTACGTTTTAACAGATGTGCCATAAAACTTATGCGGACGGTTCATATAATTAAGATCACTGACAACACACACTTCAACTGCATTTTCAAGAGCCAGGCAGTGACAATCGTTAACATTGTTATGTTATGCAACTCCCACCAAGTGCAAAACAATTACATTAACAATTACAACAGTTAACTCCCTGTGTTACATCGACATAAACCCTTTCCCTGAGCCACTAAGGGAGACTGTACCTCTGGGTGGCGTGCAGTGAATGTGTACTGGACAGAGTGAGGAGGGTATCGGTTCTGCTCATTGCTGAAGCTCCCCTGGCTCGGGGGGTAGCCTGAGCTACTGGACATCATGGGGCACCGTGGAAGCGTGCCGCTGCTGCTTCACAGACTATGGATTCAGCTGAGCATGGCTGGGGAGGGACCCAAACCACCTGCGATAACATGACAATGATTTCACATTACAGATGTTTAAAGGAGAAACTGGGTTGTCACATACAAATGCAGCAGACATCGTGGCTCTTATTAGTAATCTATTACGTCATTTTATATTGCAAGAATCGACACCAACAGTGAGTCAGCAAATCACATTGAAATGTTGCATCTAAAAGAGTATTATTTACATTATCAGTGTTTTGGCAAAGCAATGTATGATTACGTAGATCTTGCATTATACAGTGTAAAGTAGTAAATGCTGGGTTATTGGCAAAGGTTGAGGGGGCAATGTTCTGATAAAGTCATGGAATGGGCATATTCAAGTACTGCAGTCAAACAAAATAAAAGAGCATTTTCAAGTTGAATCAATTGGACAGTGCCATTCTAATATAGGCTAATACAAGTTGACTGTATAAACACCAAAATAATCCATGTATAATTCAACAGACAAAAGGCTGCTAGAGGCTATTTTTGTCTATGACCAGCAGAATTAAATATTGTTGGGTACAGGAAATGCCATAAAAGCAATAGTCATACTGAATGTGGGTCCCTGATATTCATTCAAAAGATAGAGCCTTGATTCAATCTCTCTCTATGTAGTCTATATTATAACAAATAAGCCTACATGCTATGAATGCTTTATATCAGTCACACAGGTAGGTTTATTGGAAGTGCTCTGCTGCATACTCCATTTCCCTTGCATACACGAAAACATGTATATATATATATATATATATATCACAACAATGGCCAAATAAGTCCTTGCATTGGTGTCACAGTTTAATTAGATAATTTGTTTAGTGCATATTTTAACCCAAAGGCTTGCTTTTAATTAAAGAGGTTAGAAAAATGCACCAATTAGTAACTTGATGGTTGTTTATTTTCTGTACACTAAAATAACTAATAGTGTGGCAATCTTGAGTTTATGAACGAACTAACCACATCTTCTAGATTTTGTTTGGTTTGTGGCGAATTGAGCTGTGTCCTCCTTGTCCCATAGGATGCTATGGCATTCAGGTACTGGTACCACACCAACGTGACAAATATACATTAGCCAATCAGGTTTGTTTGTGTTGTATTCATTTACACTGATATTTTGTAACTTCGTATTTATTATAGAATGTGACGGCTGCAGTTTTTGCCAGTGGTGAAATGGTTTTACTACTCAAGCCATTGCGAATCGTATAGTCAATATAAGTATCAGAATCAAAATCAGTATACCCGGTAGTCAATTCATATTTAGCATACGGTACTTTAAAATTAGAATGGCATGTGCTCCCACCAACCATTGCAAACGAAATGCTTATTGCAAAACATGGGAACCTGAGAAACAAAGATTACAGTATGTTTTGTTGTGGTGTTGTTGTTGTTGCTGCTGCTGCCTTTTACCACGCTGTCATGTAAACGCAATTGGATTTCTTACATGAATATGGGGGATGGGTCTACGGTACTGCGACCGCAGATAGCCTTTCCCTGACTTTGACTAAAACATATAGGATAATGAACGTTCACTTAAAATAGTGTTAGGTTAAGCTCGGGCGTTATAAACTGACATGTAGGACATTAAACATGCTAGGTTGTTAACTTAACAGAATTTCACCTTTGAATTCTCAACCACGTCGCCATCTTGCAAGGCAGATTTTAAGCGTAGACTATGTGCTTAAATAACGTCCAAACAGTTAAATGTGGAAATAATTTGATGCAAATCAATGATTTGCACTCACCTCACTGCCATACAATGGACCAACAGACGTAAAACGTATTTCGTGGTCGAACGTTGTGGAAATTGTTGATTGTAAATCCGCGGATTACGCGATGTGGCCGACTGGGCAGACTGAAGGCTGCACCATTTGTCTGTCGATGTCATGGCAGGACAAAATATATTTTTCTACACCGAAAGTAGAAATAGCACGTCGATTTTTGTAAAAAGTTGTATAATAAACATAACATATTTTATACGTATAGAAGCCACACAACACTGCCAATTAACTGGTGTTATAAATAATTAACATTTAAAAACGAATGTAATGTTTTTACACCTGCCAGGACAAAAGTAGTGGGACAGCTATGTATTTCCCGCAAGCAAGGGTCGTTGTGTTTGTAATCTGTTAAAAAGTAAACACACTTGCTTATATATTGGTATGATATTTTCATGTATTAGCAACATATTTTTACATTAATTTAAAACGGATGTGGCTATTCTTAAAATACAAAAATAAATCCTACACGCCTAATAAAAATAACCCACATTTCTATTGAATCCCTCTTAGTTAGTGGGATAAAAAATATTTAATTGTTAATTTTACTAATAAAGAAAACAATATTGTATTTGTTTATGGCATTATGCGGAACCTTTGGTGTTTCAGCTTTCGTTTACCAACGGACTGTTGATGTTAAAGATCGAAAGCAATGAGTGTTTTCTTCGTCCTCGCCTTACTTGTAACTTATTTTGTTTGGATACGATGTATTTTCTATAGACATTGGCGACATTTTGTGAAATCTGTGAGACATATGATGACTTATTCATCAACCAGAAAGAATAATGCTCTCGCTTCACGAACTGATGTTGATGTTAGAGCACTAATTGTAACTGCTCACCCAGATGATGAATGCATGTTTTTCGCCCCAACTATTCTAAGACTCGTGGAACTGAAAGCCAGTGTTCATTTGCTGTGTTTGTCTGAAGGTATGTTAATCATGTGAAAATAAAATTATTTCCTAAGGATTACATTCAGATACATTAGTCATAATTGAACTAATGCAACACAAAAAAGTGAAAGTGAACATCTCCGTGTTGCTTCTCCCATTGGTAAGTTTAATGTGCCTTTTTTATTTAGTTCACAACATAGTGTTCTACACTATGGTTCTACAGCACCAAGTGGATCCAACCAATGACCCTTGCGTTTTATTGTAAAAGACTTGTTTCAAACGTGGGGCCAAATCATAATATTAAAGGTACACTCCATGTTTGTGTAACTGCCAGAAGGTTTAGAAGGTTGGAAAGGAAGGTGTAGCCGATCATGTCTGGGTGTGCTGTATGGCGAGGATGTAGGCCTAGATTATTGTTAAAGGTATTTTAATCCCGGTCTCAAGGACCTGACTGTGGGCCCTACTGGAATCATTGTTTTGGATTCAGTCTTATTCACGCCTAATTATAATTGGATGTGAGACAATCTGCATTGACGTGGGTTTCAAACTTGAATGGAAACAGGTGTTGAGCCACAAGGGAAATTGAGGACTGTCCCTTTAATATTAGGGACTGTTAGTATAGTAGATCTAAATGTTTTGGCTCATGAAGGTATGCAGTTTGTTCCCTTTGTAAATATCCCCAACTGTTCAAAATATATTTGCAAAAAATAAATGTGTAATGTTTTTAAGTCCTCATAATAAACAAACAATTTGTGCAAATATTATACAGGAAATTACTACAATCAAGGACTTCAGCGTAAGAATGAACTTATCAACAGCTGTGCAGTGTTGGGGATACCATCTTCCCGAGTGTCCATTATAAACCACAAGTAAGGTGCAGCTGCATTACACCTAAGAATGCAAACACAAAACATTAAAACTTCTCGGTTTATTAACACTTTATTTTAGCATGTCTAGGTGTGTATATTTTGTCAAATGTTTTTGTTTGTTTGGCTGAAAAATCTATTTACATAATATATATTTTCATAATAGATTGCTCTGTTCATAATGTAATATTGTAGCAAATACATCCAGATCTCAGCCAGTCTAGCATGTGGGCCTATTAGAGTCCTTTCCCTGACCCTGAGCCCTGCCCATCAGAACAGAGTTGACCGCAAATCATACGCTCCCATTCTTACTGAAACACAGCCTAGTCAGCTTGGCTTGGTGTATGAAAGGATGACTAAGAAACAAATGTAAGATGTCTGTCCTCTTTAAGACCATCTCTGTTGAAATCCGGAGTTTCCAGAGAAAACACACAAAACAAGATTGATTAATCTGTAATCATCAGATTGAATCATATATTTATTCAGAGAATTTGAAATGTGAGCTACATTTAATGTTACATCTGTTCATATATGAATGGAGAATAATTTTGCTTGATACATTTAAAAAATATATATTATATGCTGTGTGTGTATGTGTGTATGTATATAGATATATAGCAATATTATTTCCCAGCCACAATATATATTTTGAATATAACATTTATAATTTATATAAAAAAATTATAATTATGAGCGTAAACTCAAGGAAAATAAAGAACAAGACAGGGAATAGAAATACAAAATTAAGAATATGACTGATACAATAAACTGATTTTAAATGTCTTTATTTTTCCCTCGCTCTTTTAGATATCACTGTAGAGCAAGTAGGCTAGTTGCCATAGCAGTGTCTTCAGTAATATACTGTAATATACTAAAATTTTCATATGATGTTAGGGCTTATAATTTTAAATTCAGTGTGTTCAGTGACAATGTGCAATGCAAATACTGTTATAAGTAATTGGAATGGAACATTTTAATTAAATAGTTTTGACTCAAATTGTTTGCTGAGTAATCAATATATTGTGATGTACATATTACCCAGATGTCAAGTTGTATTTTCAGCTCTATTTTTAGAGTTGTATCACAATATTTATGCTATCTCAGTGTATTGTGATACATATCGTATCGTGACCCATGTATTGTATCGTGATACGTATCGTATCGTGAGGTCCTTGGCAATACCCAGCCCTAATGGTTTTACACAGACAGTTGAAGCTCAATAAAGAAACAGAATTCATGACCTGCTAAGGTCTTTATTGCTGGAACTATAGGGATGTTGGAGCAATCCAAATGGTACAAGGGGAAGTGGAGGTAAATCTGGATGAGGCCAGCAGATTTTCTAGAAAGTGTTGGGATTTCTGAGAACTTCAGACAAGCCTACATGGGAGTTTCTCCTCATTCGTTCACCGAGAGTGGCTCGGGCTGGCCCCAAATATTCGATTATTCGGGTTTTCGTTCGTTGGGTATATTTAAATATTGGGATTATTATTCATTTTTTCACATTATGCATGCATGTTTTCCCATTAATCCCTACTGTCTCCATATAAACCTACATGTTGAAATGTAATTGCCTGCCCTGCACTGTGTCATCAACGCGATTGATTGCATTTGGCTCTCTTTGTAAGAAGAGAGCGAGGCTACTCATTCAACACACACTCTTATTGGTTAATACAGGAGGTATATGCTTTTTCACAGCTCTGACTGGTTCAATTGACGTGTAAATCAAAGTGGCCATTTTGAGCACATACCTATGTTTACATGTGTGCTCACTGCTCACTAAAGCTAGGAATCGAAAATTACTTCACTTATACTTCTTAATTATAGTTGAGTGTTTTTAATGGTGTTTTTGAGAGAGAGTATTCGAAAACTTGTTCGGAAATACCATCAAGTATTCGAAACCTGTAAAATGGTATTCGGGACAGCCCTAGGAGTGGCGAATGAACTCTGCCACAAGCCTTGAAGTCACGGTAATACGCTGGAAGCCTGCCCAGATTCTCTGCCTCCGTGAACATTGTTGGGTGTGTTAAACACACGCACACACACACACACAGAATTTTTTATTTTGTGCAAACAGAAGAACATGGCTGAACTTTGATCTCAGTGCTGTCTGCTTTTCAGTTCAACTGGATTGCAGCCCATTTTTCTCTCGCATTTTTGTTGTGAACCCAAGAACACACACCTAATCTACTATTCTACTTGAGTACAACTCTCCTAGCTGAACTACACACACACACTTCTTCCCATGTCTGAAGCCAACTGCCAAGGAAGTTAGCTGCCATTTTGGCACTGCTTTCTGAGCACTCCAATGTAGGTAACTCGGATATATTTTGCTTTTTGTGTCTTTAAATTGCCAGTGAGCTGCAGTTTGGCTGCATTAACATCCTTTCTAGCCAAGGATGTGCAGATGTACATTCTTGACCTGACCCCTCCTCATCTTGTTTGTCATTTTAATGTGCACACATAGAAAAAATAGATGCCATCCCCCGGGGTTGCCAGCATGTCCATTTTTCATGTTTACAACTCAAACACACAATGGTGTTGCAGTGATTAATGTTACAGAAAAAGCATTGTTCAAAGTGTAGCCTTCACAATGTGGCCATAGATGACGTATATTCCTGTATGTCTTTCTGCATGTTGTGGTTGAGGGTAACACAATAATACTGTGTGTTGTTTGAAACTTCTTGTCAGTCAACACATCATGTTCCCTAAATACTTTCCTATAGGCTATACAGGCTATACCCTATTATATTACTGTCATGTCTACTAAATGCTAGTAGGATGATATACATAATTGCATTTGAATATACAGAATTTATTATATTAAGCTTGCTGCACTGACCATGCACACACAGTTTTAAAAAAAAAATCCTATATTACAGAAGGGAAGGTATATTCATATATCCTCAGTTAGCCTACATCAAGCCTACATTATATCAAGTAAATAACTTGAACATCTTGTTAGCCGAAACTGACAGCGAGGCCATGCCTGTCTTGTGTTGAACGTCATGCATTGTTCAAGTGTTTTTTTCAAGCCCCGTCTTTGTGTTTGTGCATATTTGTAGTGGCATGTGGCCTGTGCTCATCCCTCAACAGTTAATTAACGCAGAGTATCAGAGGTCAGAGTCAACCTTGGAGTGTGGCACTAAGCAAATCATCTTCAAGTGTCCTCTTTTCATTATGCTGATGTGAATGTGAAACTTCAACTGGTTTGGCATGACCTCATCAGACCTGAAAGTGAACAGCAAGCCTCAAAGCCACAGTAGCCGGCAATAATGAATTAATCTGATGAAGACGATGATATAAAAAAATCTATGTATGGTGATATTGCTTTGGTACAGCAGCAGTGGGGGTGGGGGGCATATAATGCAAAAACCTCTAGTTTAACACAAAATAATTTAGCAAAATAATCTGCTAGGGTGATTGAGACACTATAGCGAATGAAAAGACAAATCATAAAACCTGCAGCTGCTCTTTTGATAATGAACTGGACTGGACTTTGTGGAAGGTTTGCTCAAGGATAGGAGATTAAAAGTTACATTATAACTCAGACAAAACACTAAGTTATCAAGCACAGCACTGGCATGTCTTTGAAAATAAACGTCAGTACTGTCGCTGTTTTTCAAAAGCGGACACCTTTACTGGGTGGCTTCCATGAAGAGTGTCTGTCAATGTCAACGTTTGAATAATACCTTTTTGCCATAAATACACATTAATAGTATAGCTGTGGTGACTGTGTCTTGGTCCAAGTGCCTGTTGAGGCCAATGTGACCAGGCACAGCCAAAGCAGCACGCTCTTATGCATTTCCACTGGCTTGACCCTTGACCTCCATTTCCATTCTGGACCACAGCAGTATAGCTCTTCACGGCACTTATTCATTCAACCTGCCCGCCACCCGCTTACTTATATTATTCCTGGGACTGGGGACGTCTCTGTTGGTCTGTCAGTCACTCTCTTCATTAATTTCCCTGGATCTAACCCTACTTTTTCTTTTCTGAAATACTTGTAGCTTGTAAACCCAAATTGAACAAAAACATTTAAGATTTCTATATAATAATAATAATAATACATGTTTTTTCTGCACGGGTGAAAGCTGGATAAGTGCAATACAAACCCACTACTGCAGTCAGCCAGAGCTAGTGTCCCGTGACAGTCACAGTCAATGTCTCCTGCCCCCCCACTATGTATAATTATACATTGATCAGAGGGAATATCAGCCTCGGCTGATGTATTGGCTAGTGACAGGTGTTGGGCAATAGTGCTGCTGTGAGTCTTCCAGTGACCCCTGGCTGTGTCACCGCAGCCCTATCTTATAATACATATAATACACAATGCTAATAACCTAATGCTAACCTAATGCTAGCAACCAAATTATTGTGTTGATTTGTAGTAGTATATGTACAATTTCCACTATGTATGAATCCATTAACTAACAGAATGCCTATTGTAATCGTTATGTAACAATCTGTCCACAGTGCAGTTCTAACTAATATGGTGAGATAGGGTGGGTGTCGTGTTGGCATCTAGTGGCATAGCATACCTTCACGGGTGGACATGTAATCTGATTGTGTGGACAGAAGTCTGGCAGTTTATTGGCCTGTGGTCCTTATGACCAGACTAAACAAGCCCTCTTTGACACACACACACACACACACACACACACACACACACACACACACACACAGAATCCTGTTACTGGGACAAAGTTCAACAACTGCATACAGATGCCTGCAAGCAATTATACATCCACATGCAAACCTCCAAAGTGGGGCCTGTGAGGTTACTCTAGGACGTGTAGTGCTGTTGCCATAGTGAGACTGAGTGCCTGAGAAAGGTCAGTTTTCTGTCATAATTTTTTCTCTTTTCCATTCTAGTTCACATCATTATTTTGCATAGTTACAGTTGCCATGCTGCAGTTTTTAATTTAACCTAAAACAAAATGTCCGTGTTATATTTTTATAACATTATATCAGATGATATGAAACATTTGTATTTAAAAAAAAAAAAAAAGCATTTGCAACACTTATTACATATTTAGGTTAAATTTTGAACAAGTTTAAACAGTTAATTATTACTGTACGTTAAGCATGCAATTAATCACGATTACATTTTTTTAAACAACAAACTGCTAAATGTGCTTATAATTGAACATTATTATAGTATGTCTCATTTCAAACAAATGTACGCTGTTCTCCAGGGGTCAGAGCGGGGCAATCAATCTGATGGCAGGCCCTTGTAAACTATGTGTGAACTTTGACTATACCGCCAACCAGCTCTGCATGACTCCCACCTCTGTCTGACCTCCGTCTGACCCAGCAGCACCCCTCGCTCCCTAGCAGCCCTCGCATTTGTTTCCCAATCCCATCTCTTCCCTTCACTAGCACAGCCTTGGCTAATTATTAGGGGGCGTGTGTGTGTGTGTGTGTGTGTGTGTGTGTGTGGGGTAGGGGGAGGCTACGCATATACAGACCATCATTGTTTAAATACACTACTTCGGGTCATTGATGTGTCTCCTTATCTCATCAAGCCAAGCTCCCCATATCCCCTCCATGGCCTTTGGTTTTACTTGTGCTAAGGAGGCTGATTGATTGGTATCTTTCTACGTTCAACTACTTTGCCTACAGGCATTTTGTCTATTGTATTCATGTTCTGAGGTGTGCAAAGACTGATATGGTTTAATTTGCCTTCTTTTTGTGGGTTGGATTCACGAGTGGCAGAGGACTGGTTAACCTAAGAGAAGGATAGATCCAACTGTAAACAAATAAAGCCCTCTGGACTTCTGTAACTGTTTTGATCAGCACATTTTTCTACCTCTCTTCATTTTAGTGCTTCGTGTCTCTGGAGATCAGTAGGGTGGGTTGCCTGGTAGATCTAGAAGAATACGCTTGCGGAGAGCAGCGCATAATAAATTGTTGTTCCAGGACTGGAGTTTTAGCTGAACAGGATGCTAAGGCTCTTCCGACCCTTAACCTCCGGACTTCCCAGCACTCCCTGGTGTTTGCATTCCATTAGAGCTTGTTTTCAAAGGCTGGCTCGAAGTTGCGCAGAATTCTGGCTTGGTTGCTTGGAACAGGAATATGCTTACTCAGGCTTTAACGTGCAATACATATTGTCACTCGTGTTTTAGTTTCAAATGACTTTAAGTAGGTAGTGCAGGTCTTGTGTACGGTCTTCAGAACCTAAGCCAAAGCACCGTGCTTTGTAAACTACATGCTGATTGGGTTTTGTCTCCAGATAGTTTACCTAGATTCCCAGAGCTTTTTCTCTTCTGTTTCTTCCAGAAACCTTCCAGATGACCCCAAGGCAGAATGGAGCATTTCATTGGTCTCTTCTCTAATCAAAAAACACATACTAGCTCACTCCTTCAACATGGTATGAGTAACTTGCTGTAGGATGATTGCTTTTCACAACAACAATACTGGTGCCATTTCTTATTTCACGTTAGCCTATACCATTTTGCTCATATTCAGGGAATTAAATGCATGTTCCTCTTATATTTGTACATCTCCTTCCCAGAACATTGTGTGGGTATGTGGTCTTCATAATTATTATGAATGAGTCAGATTGAACTCCTTAGTTTCTTTTGTTAAGCTCAAATATATTATAGCCTCTCAAATATGAGCGATAAAAGCTATTATAGCTTTGTCTTTCAACTAGACGTTTGCGTTCATTGTATGTGTTAAAACTAAGAATGTCATGCAGGACAGAATGAGGATGTGCATTATTAGCTTGGAGGAATGTGGCCCATTTAGAAACAAGCAATCTTTCATGTGATCTTGGCAACCAGGGCATAAATAGTATTCTGCTACATGTGCAGCAACAGTAAGAGGAGTGTAGACAAAGCAGGGTTTTTGCAGTTCTTGGACCAAACGGGTCGATACTGAGATAGAATTTTCTGTTTTTGTTCATAAAGTTGATAAACGTGATTGCTTCTCTTTTGTGTCTCATCTAGCATTTGCTCAACACCTAACATCTGAGAGTGTATACAGAATATATTGTAGCAAGGCCAGACGTTACACTTGTTTCTGCTTGCATCAGTGTCGTATGGATATTTCACATTTACTGTTAAAATCTATAGGTAAGCTCCTCGATTGTGTTGTAGTGCCCTCAGAACCATCTCACTGTTGATATTTTGAAACACAACTTTCCGTAAGGTATGGTAAACAGAAGGAGAAGGTTTAGTGAAGGATGTGCATCTATGAGCTCTGTTGGTGGAGTAGAGGGAAGTGTTAACTTCTCAGCATTACGGTGTGGTAGAACGGGCTGTCATAGTTTCAAACGAAACAAATGTTTTTTGTAATGCCGGCACCAACCACAAGGGCACATCCGTACACAAATCGAGGAGCGTGGCTTTAATCCTGTATTTTTTTTAATATCTGAGACATGAGCAAGGAAACATATGTCCAACAAATGCTACTGTATGTTTTTACTTTTCACTTTCCCTTTGATCGCAGAAACATTTTTTTTCTTTAAATATCAGTTGCGTGTTGCCAAACAGCATCACAGTCAGATACACAGAACCCTTCCATTAAGCAGACAGAGACAAATCTTGTCCTATTTTTTGCATGCTTTTTTTTTAATGACTTTCTCATCTGTTTTTCTGAGTTTGGCTGCAGCCGCGCAATTTAATGTTTTTCTGTTCCAGGTTCTGACCTTTGATGGAAGAGGAGTAAGTGGCCATGTAAATCACATAGCCATCCACAATGCAGTCAGGTATTGTACCAACTGGTCTGTGGTTGTTTATGAAACCAGCAGTCAGCATAAATAAAACAACAGACAAAATATCTGGCACATATCGCCACATCCTCCACAAACAAGCATTCCCTCCCTCCTCCCCACACATGCACAGATATATTTTTCATAATTAATTTATTACATATCCGAAAGGTCAACCCAGCAAATTGCCCTGCTCTCAGAAATCCCAGCAAATTACACCCCAGATGGATGTGAGGTGGGAGTAGAGTTGGAAAAGCCAGCCAAGCTGGAGACATCGAATGGAGGTTTTTCATAGCAGGGATATGTACGGCAGGATGCAGTGTAATGTGTTGTGGTTCCATAAATACACAAACCTAGTTAGACCATGAACATGGTTAATAAATTAACAAATGGAGTTCATTTTTATTCAAGTATCTTGCGACCACTCAAAAGTGTCGCACTAGCCCTGGGGGGGGGGGGCTGCCGCCAAGTCTCCAGCTTGTGTTGCCATATACAAATAAACATCTTTAGATGTAAATTGGTCTTTCAGTTTTAGAATCCACTCTGCTTTTAGGTTTGCCCACAAGTAAGTAAATACATGATGTTCTGTGTTTTATTTACTTGGATGGTGTATATGCATTATGCATTATATGCATTATGCAGTGAAAAACACATTGTGTAAACCGATTGGTAGAGTTATCTGGAGCCACAGTGATTACAATACAATGTGACATCTATCTATTGACTAGATAGAGAATTATAATGAGTAGCACATACCCCATGTTGTCTCAAATAAATTAGTATGTTGCTGCTATACTTCAAGAGTCCTCCAGTCCAGAGCATCATCCGATAACTTGTTTTTAACACAAGCTTTTTCTTCATATTAGCTTTTCTTTAGGAAGTTTCTTCTTCACTACAATATAATAGATCATCACAATATGACTTGTTACTAAAATCATCGTGTCTGTGCTATTTTTATTTGACTTGTTTGAAGCCATTTTGCAACTTATTATTTTTTCTCCCTACAGCCATCTTGCTTCGACTGGTGACGTTCCTGATGGTAGGTTAGCTGTTTTTACTGTTTATAAGATATAAAAAACATGAAACACACTGTATGTTGCATTAAAATAAGTAATATAATAAAACTAAATAGTAATTACCTAACACATAGGCTATTTTAAGTTGTATTTTGAAACCAAGTCAGTCTTAGCCCAACAATTTTGAATAACACTATGCCTTCCATTCAGCAACATAGATACTATAGGAAGGATATCTTGACTCCATGTAATATATAATATTGTGGTGGATTGGAGTGACATCATTTTGGGAAGAGACCACCTATAGGCTATTTGTGTTACACTGAAATTAAATAGAAGAAAACGCTATTAAGTGTTTTGTTTTGTTAAACAGCCCCATCTACTGTCAAAAGTGGTACTGTTGAGTTGTGGGTTTATTTGTAAACTTGAGTCTGGTGGTGGCAGTATGAAGCAAGTGATGTATTTCACTGCATTCATTCCATTGTAGTGAGGTTGGAATCCTGGCAGAAGAAATGGGATGCCTTCCTGTGTGTTCAAGCTGGTGTGACACAAGAACACAAGGCAACACCTTTGTTCACTGAATAACAGTAGAATTGTTATTTAAAAATATCCACACCCACAGCCTTTCCCTCCTAAACATGCATTTAAAATGCTTTTTTTAACGTTTTTTTTATTTTTATCTTCCAAATACATTTGTTAATATATACTGAACCATATTTTTGGTTGGATCAAAACAAAGCAGGCTTCCTGCTGTTTATTTAGGCTGGGTATAATATATAATACATCTACTGTCTGGCTGGCAACACCCTGTTCATTACAAAAGCTTTCCTAAAGCTCGACCTGCAGCTTGGCCACACAGTTGTTCACCCAGCAAAACCTGTTCTGTTGTGTACATTTCACTGTCTCTATACAAACAATTTTGTCCCTGAGAGAAGGCATGTTTGTAACTAAGCAATAATGGCATTGACTGCTGACATTTCCAGTATTTAGAACTTTTTTTTTTTTTAAGTGGCTTACATTAAGTACATTTGTAATCTGATCGTACACTAGTTGTCGTAAGTAAAGGAACCAGACAAGGAACCTGACTCTGTCCCTGTCCGTTTTCCCCCCAGATTGCTGTCTAATGTCCTTGGTGACTGTTGGCTTCCTGAGAAAATACCTCTCTTTTCTTGAGCTTCCTATCAGCTGGCTGTTGCCAGGTTGCCTTTGCTGCATCATAGGCCCCGAGGGCTACAGGAAGGCCAGGGTAAGGTTCCAGAAAGAAAGACACTGGTCATTTGCCAATAACAATAATGTTACTATTAAAATGTATGCATATGTAACGGTGGCCAGCAGGTAGCTGTGCGGTGTTAATCCTCACTCTCCGACACCTCATAGGACGCTCTGGCGACGCAGGCCAGGGCCAATGGGTTTTTGGCCTGCCTTGTAGGAGCGTCCGATTCCCCGAGGGGGACAGACAATCTCCGTCGCACATATTTTGAGCATATACTGTTCAGTAATTATTTAAGATATGAAATATGGTTATAGTTAAATGACTGTATTTTAAATAAGACAAGTTATTTGTCATGTGTCATATATTTTTTAATAAGCATCTAAAATCCTTATTTTTAGGAGGCAATGTTTAATCATCGCACTCAACTCCTATGGTTCCGTCACCTTTACATGATGTTCTCACGCTACATGCTAGTCAACACATTCCAGACAATCCCACAAGGACCAAGAAACCTAAAGATCTATTAAAGCATGTCTCAACTCACACTTACAGGAACTGTTTGCGCGTGCGTGTGTGTGTGTGTGTAATGGAATTGGGTGTATTACTAACTGCTATATTGTTAGCACACTTGAGAAACATGTGCACTGGTATTTTCTAAACACTTTTTCAAATAATTAGTCTTCAGGTCTGCTGCTATTAGAATAAAATATACTTGACGGTTCACTTGTAATGGTTTTATTCTGTGTGTCTACTGCATGTCCGGTTTAGACATGCTTCTGATACTCTTGTGAGCTTGCATGCTTTCCTCCCATTTTTCCCCACAGAACTTCTCCACTGTAATACTGTGCACAGTACCTGGGTCCAAACAGTGGGGAGCAATTCCTGAGGGTGTAAAACACAGTGTTGGATAACGTTTTTATTACATTTTTTATATACATGTCCTTCAATGACCAAAGTTGTAATGTCATGCTCACCATATCCATCAGGATTGGAGCGTGGAATGTAGAAACTCTGAACCCCACATATTTTACAGAAGTTGTGTTTGGCAGTGTGCGTATTAAATGTATATGTGGTGAGATTTTCAGAACCCTGAAACAGAATAAAACAATGGGAAAATAAAACCACGATTTAAAACACTTAAGTAGTCTACCCTTCTAATGACACTGGCTGCATTTCCTTGCCTACCTGTAAGAGTGTGAATTGATTTTTTGATACAATGAAATGATGGTTTTGCTTCTTAGTGCAAATGCTACAGCTTGAGACAAAAATGAAAATGTAGTCATGATGCAGATATCATTGCCAGAATAATAGTTTGAATTTAATCAGGTAGGCTACGTTATTCATCATTTACAAACATACTTGCAATGGAAAACGTGGAGGTCTGGGGAATTCCATATTTCGAATCTTACAGAGCCACAATGGCAGCCTCCGGTGTGTTTAACCAGATCCATCTGGTTAAAATACAGACTGCCTACCTACCACTGTTATATTTTCACGTATGCCTTGTTCTGATAGACTTATGTGTTTTCAAAGCAACATTGAAAATGGCTACTTGGTTAAATAACAACTTGACCCTTTGTGAAACTAGTGACGCATATCCTTAGAACAGACTAGAAGACATCTTAGAAGGGTTGGTTGATCATTTAAAGTGTAAAATTGAAAGAGGCCATTGAGTGTACTTTGCGTTGTATCTTGCGACGTAGCTTCTAACCTGATATACCCTTTTTTCCTGGAACATGTTTATCGGGTTGATCAACACGTTGCTAACACCCAATTCCAAAGTACATCAGACATCAAACACTTTTCAATAGTACCGGTAATGCTATCTTCGCTGATGTGGTGTATCCATAGAACTATGGGTGTATCACGAGTTAACCCGTGTCATATCCATATCACGATATGTGGCCATGCGTCGTTCCCTTTGACGTCACTGGTTAAAAGTAGCCTAGATATTTACATGTAGCCTACCGATAAAACACACTGATTGGATGTTGCCCGACTTGAGCTACCGTACACAATATTCCAAGTCAACATGTCGAGGCTGTTGCACTACCATAAATCAGGACAGAATACAGAATAGGCCAAATTCATATAGCAGTGTCAGAATCAGCATTGTCATACTGATTAATTATGTATGTCTTACATAATATGTAGGCTTTTTGTAAGCTTTTCTCCATTCCCTTATGTGGACATCAGTACGGTACAGTACCGTTGTATCGGCTTGCTAGTTGCATGATATTCACGTAGTCATGACAGATCCCATGTTTAGAAAACAAGTTATTCTGTTAGTAGAGATAATGACAGATACACACGTTCGATCGTATATTTTTCACAAACCAATGAAAAAAAAATCGCTAAAATAATTAAATTAGTTTGCCGCAAGATATTGTAGATGTTTCTACATAGCAACCAATCGCTTATCAAACAAACAAAGACGCCTCATCCAATCCCGGGCTTTGGGGTGTCGCTCGTCTAAATAGATATCACTCCGCCGTTTAAATATATAGTTAACATATATAGTGTATTTTGTGTCATTAATATAATGTGTGATAACGTGTTATTTGTAAAACTATCGTGATAGTAAACAAATAAAAGCAAGTAAACCTGACAATGCCTTTAAACACACGTACTATTTTAATTCGCGGATTAATATTTCAGATGACGTAACTACTGCAGTTTTCTATAAGAGTCCTCTGCACTGCGCAATAATTAAATACATCATTCGACTGGACTAGTGAAGTCTTAATTTGGAGATATCCCTTCGAGACATTATTAACCTCTATTGTAAGTGTTTGGTTTTGATTAATTGTTTAACTGTTTTATTGGTATTTATTATATATATAGATATACCTTGTAGTTATATATGTGTAATTCGTATTTGTTGTGCTCGCTCATTTCCTTTTTTATTTCGTCACAACGGTTGCTGTTGTGGCGGTTAAGTGTTTTTAAGATTTACCGTACGGTACCGTACATTAAAACCGATTCTAATTTATTTGGGTTTGGTTAATGATATTTTAACTACAGAACCTGCCCTTCTTGGCCTTTAATCAGAAAAGTGTCTATGCATGACTCATCGTTTTCGCGGCATCCATTACCGGGTACCGTACTGTATCTGAACAAAAGGAAGGTCGTTAGAATCTAAAATGGCGCTTGTGCTCAAAGTAGGATTTACCGCAGAGGAATCCATTTTCTTTTTCTGTACCGATACTTAGATTTACCTTACAGCATTTAGCTGAGGCTTTTATCTAGAATGACTTGTGTACATTAGTGAAGAACAGAATAAACTAAATGTTTAATGTTCAGAAATATAATATATTTATATAATATTTATATAAACTAGGTTTTTAGTTAATATATGTAAAAAGCCTATTATGCTAAATATTTTATACATAGGCTTTATTATTTTTATAATGTTTGAAATTTTCCCAGATTAAACATGCAGATCTTTGTGAAGACCCTCACTGGCAAGACCATCACCCTCGAGGTTGAGCCAAGTGACACCATTGAGAATGTCAAGGCCAAGAT
>JAODUE010011758.1:0-27225 GCA_027564755.1 Amblyopsis hoosieri | reverse complement strand
TCCGTGAGGAACTCGGAGTAGAGCCGCTGCTCCTTTGCATCGAAAGGAGCCAGTTGAGGTGGTACGGGCATCTGGTATGGATGCCCCCTGGGCGCCTTCCTAGGGAGGTGTCCCAGGCACGTTGGGAAGAGGCCTTGGGGGAAACCCAGGAGAGATTATATCTCCACATTGACCTGGGAATGCCTCGGGATCCCCTAGTCAGAGCTGGACAATGTGGCTCGGAAAGGAGAAGTTTGGGGTCCCCTGCTAGAGCTGCTGTCCCCGCGACCCGACTATGGATAAGCGGATGAAGATGGATGGATGGAGATGGAATGCATCACGCTACCAACTTCCTAGCGAAGAGGCCCAATGGGAAATATGCTCACTTAACCTTTATGGCTTATAATAAGATTGCGAGTGCTGTACTGCTACCCCTTGCGTCTTTCGCTTTATTTTTCTGCCTACAGACGTATATCAAAAAAGATATAGCCTGCCTTATGCAGCATACATTGTCCACGTAGTTAGGCTGGACCAACTGTTTATCTTTCCCAAGGAGCACTACTCTTTGGAGGACATCTTAGACCACCCCTGCAGAAAGTAGAAACATCTCTTACCTCCTGTTGTCTCAGGGAAAAGCAATGTATCCAATATTAATATAATGTCAGGGTCACCATCTGGTGGAGACTAATTTTCAAAACTCCAATGAAGTGTCCCAGATTGTTTGTTGAACAATTGTATATTTAATTAATTGAAATGGTGTGAATATTATCAGGTATAAAAATTTGAATTGTAGTTTAAGGTTATCAAAAGTGACTATAAGCAAGTTGCAATAAGCATAGAATTATTACCCAAGACACAGCACACCATGGTATAATGACCAAGACAGAAGCAGAGGAAAATATACACAGACAGAGAGCACACCCAGTGAGTTCGTCCAGAGAAATACCACCAAGAGCCCCTCATATCAAAAATTGGCATGTTTTATACAGGGGAGAACTTAAGGGCTGGCCCAGTCCTATTGGATAAACTTTACAGAGGGGGTGAGGATAAGAGGAGAGTGCAGATCGTGAGTGTCCTTTCATTCATTGTCCTCCCAGGAATGTGTTTAGCATTGTAATCCTATCAACAAATTAGGTTGAAATTTAACAAGATAAGAGGTAATTTCTAATTATAAGTCTAATTGTCATAAGGTCAGCCAGCCATTTGAAACCATCAATAGTCATTGCATAGTTCCATTTCAGTAGGTTAAAAATAGCCTGCCTCTCCGATCTTTATAGAAGTAGGCTGCATAGCACCCACCACCGATCCCCGTAAGATAACCTACAGTAAGACACTGGTAGTCAGTTGCTCTGTGTTCGGAGTGTACAGTTCCGTTGGACTGCTTTCCCCATGAAAGGAAAGGTGGAAGCAAAACAGTTCAGTAAATCTTTTCTCAAAGGCCACAATCTGTCAGTTTTTATAATATAACATTCCCTTTTTAAAATAGCCTTTGATTATGTTCTGGCCCACTTATAGTCAAAAAGTAAATTGGCTTAAGGCCAAACATCATTGCCGACCCCTGCCATACAGGAATAAAGCCTATTCCCAGACTAATGGAAAAAATAAAAGACCTCCATTGTATTAGTATATACTATATTAGTCTAGGACTAGGTTTAATTCATGTCTGGAAAACTGAGCCCATTTCGTTTGCTGTAGTATAGTTGTATGGTCGCTAGCCAATCGTGCATGGATGTTGTTAACAATGCCAAGGGAAAATCTTAACAACAGCCTAGAAGTCCATGGCTAATTGCTACCTACAATTGCTGCACAGTGTAATAAAAAAAGAACAATAAGGGCACTTCTAATAAATGTCATTGCCACAAGCGTTTCATCAGTTAAAGACACACCTTCAAGCAGGAAGCCCTGTAATGGAAATGCAAATCCCGGCTATGTAAACAAAGAGCAGAGGAGCTCAGATTACAACACACAGAGGCAGTGTGATGTAATTCTCTGCTCAGGATGCTAAATTACTCCTATACCTTTACATAGATAAGGTTGCTGCAACATTAATACAATCTTAACACTGGAAATGTTGTTTATCCAGACCAGCCTTAATTTTACTACTGAGCAATCTGTCGATATGTCGTTGTACTCCTCAAAGGGTGACAGAGGATATGAGGGTCCAAAGGGCAGCCGAGGACCACCAGGAACAGGGTTCAAAGGTGACAAGGTACGCTTAATGGTGATTGGGTGCTAGAGAGATAGACAGACAGACAGACAGACGGACTGTTCTTTGGGAAGATGGACCCGTCTGATCAGCCCCTCATCCTCACTTTAGGGAAACGCTGGAGACCCTGGGCTACCAGGACTGGTGGGATACTCTGGAGCTGGCATTCAAGGAGAAAAGGCAAGAGCACACTGAACTTGGATACAAACAGTCTCCAAATTAGGGCTGGGTATTGCCAAGGACCTCGCGATACGATACATATCACTATACACGGTTCACAATGCGGTATGTATCGCGATATGTTGCTACAGGGTACATATTGCAATATAATATTGCAATATAAGAATTTACTGAAAATGTAAAACGGAGTTGTAATGTAATCAGATTGCATCCTATCGTACCGAACCGAACCGCATCGCATCTTTCCATTTTTACATTTCCATTTACGGCCTTTGGCAGAAACTTTTATCAATAGCAACTTGCATGTATTCAAATGTTGCTAGATAGGTATCGGATCGTCTTATAAGGGATATACACATATACGTCATATACACACCCCTAGTTATAACTGTTCACAAGCAAGACAGACAATAATAATGTTCTATACTAAACTACCACTAGTACCTTTGTCACAATGAAGTAATGCAGAAGTGTTAGAAGATGGTTTTTCTAACGTAGCAAAATAAGCGCTTGAAAGCTGGAAGCTCTCTCAAAATGAGGTTGTGGGCGCTGCCAGTGCAAATCAAAATGCTTTGGGTGGATGCTTTTGGTAGGCCCTGATCCAAAGTGACTTATAGTTAGTACATTTATCAATAGCTATATAGCTCATTAATACATCTTTAAGTTTAGATTTAGTTTGATGTTTGATGTTTTATGTTTTGTTTTAGGGGGACCAAGGACCAGCAGGGCCCTCTGGGCCAAGAGGTTCTCCTGGCCTGGGCTTTATTGGAACAAAGGTGGCTATAGTTGGATTAAGGTTTAGGTTAGGCTTCCAGTCCCTTTCAGAGCCTCTGATCCACGTCCCTAACAGCACAATATGTAGAAGCCAAATGGTCTTTTGTTGATTTAATCTTTGCTAATTTAAACTACAGTATAAGTTATTATTATTATTAATTATTAGAATGTATTTTTATATTATTACTTTGTCATATATTAATATTATGATTATATGAATAGAATGTAGAGTGTGGATGTTGTTGTGATATTATTTTGTGTTAATTGACAATATTCTAATAATTCAATTAGACCACAACCAGGAAACCTGTCTGATTAGGATATGATTAGGATATAGGGCATTATGGTCTTCACCCCTTGGGCTGTTTTTTTGCTAGCATGCCATTTTGTAACACACCTACAGTATATTGCTGAACAATTTCATGTTTTTGTATTAGGGATTTCTCCGTTTCTTCTCTTATAAATGTATGTAAAAATATTGCATCCTTACAGAACACAACATAAACAGCATGTGCAATTAATTGTTTGTCACATTGTTTGTCATGCTCTGTCATATATGCCAACAAGGGAGTACCATTAAATCTGTGAAGATTATTTCAAGACAATCATGGTACCTTGGTGTGCGTTGTCTTTTAGGGGGACCAGGGTTTCCCAGGTGAACCCGGGCTACAGGGAGAGAGGGGGCTGGGCGAGCCAGGACCAAAGGTGAGAGAGTGATTTTGATTGACTTGATCCATTTAAAAGCCTTGTGCAAAACAATAACGTTTTAGAAAATGCAAAACGTACTGTTGAGCAATTTTGATTTAAGTGACTAGGATTAGGGGGATTAGACTTTCAAACATTGATTCCATACAGTACAGTGGAATGTGGACGTGTGTACATTTAGTGACATCTTTTTTACATATAACAATGATTTATACTAGGCTTTTCTTTTTTTTAAATTGGGATATACTCAGACTGGCTTGTTTCTCTGTTGACACGGGGCCTGTTTTGTATCATACTTACATCTCTGTGTCCGACCAGGGGGAGCCGGGGTCCGAAGGTGCAGCGGGAATCCCTGGAATTCCCGGGGAGGATGGAGCCGTTGGTCCCAAGGTGGACATTTTTTTTTTTTTACATTTTATTTCTCTCATGGAACAACACACGTTGCAGGTGGAGTGGTGTTGTCGGCTCAAAAGCTCAACAAATCAGTGATAACTCTCTTTTATCATTCTGGGACCAATTCTAGGGGGAGATGGGCGTATCTGGCCACCGGGGAACAGAGGGAACACCGGGGAAAGGGATTCCTGGAGAAAAGGTGCCACAGTCACCCATTGAAAATACATGAACCAAGTGTTGAATATACCCATATTAAAGGCAGGATTAGACATTTTCGAGAATGCTTGCTAATAATATCCATCCACGTGTCTGCGGTTTCACTCCGCACATTGAAACACATTTTGAAACACAGGCTTTCACTGCTTTGTTAATTTTTACGGAGCCAGGGCAGTGTAGAGGTATCAGATTAATTTGTCTACACGCACAGAAGCTATCGAAATGCAAGCAAATATTTGGTATATCCGCTGGAGCCCGAGGCATGGCCGCTGCCGCCTCCACCTACGCTGGAGTCCGAGGCCTGGAATACCACATGGGTGAAAGGTGCCCTGAGCAAAGTATTAGACCAGATAGAGGACTTGATGTATACAAATATTATATTCATTTTTTTTAAACCCATGTACGGTTCACCTGCATGAGATGGATATTCAAGCTTCTTATGTACAGATAAAGTTACTATTGCCACCACCAAACCCATACAGTGTGTGTGTACACACACACACACACACACACGCACACACACACACACACACTGGCATTTACATGGCACCTGTGCCAAAAGATGACAGTAAAACTTCTAAGAAACAGCCTTTACGGGGGATAAATTCCACTGACAAAATTCAGAACATGGTTAATTATTAAGCTTCAAATCCATAAAAATGATATGAATGCTATGAAGTAACTAAGTTTCTTAATCACTTTTGTTCTTTACTTTCGATTGTCGTTAAAAGTGCATTCCCATGGCATGTCATGGTAATGCAAACAAAAAGAACACAATTCACAAAAATGACATGTAGCACTCCTGTATCTCACCTATTACAAACAATCATGACTGTTATGTGTCAATCAAAGGTGACTAGGCCATAAATAACAGGTCTTTCTTAGTTAAGTGGATAAGAGTGGAACTATGTGCTGCTTGTGTTGGTGTCTAGGGTGACAGAGGTGATCGTGGGCTAAGGGGACTCTCTGGGTCTCCAGGACCAGTTGGACCTGCTGGAGCTAAGGTATGTTGCAACAAATTCCATTCCAAGTGACTCAAAAGAAGCCCTGATGAGGTTACTGTAAATATGTTGTTTAGTTCTATATAGGGCAGACTGAATATTTTGGCACAACATATTTTGCATGGTGGGTGACTTCATTTTGTATTTGTTTTGGCCCACACTCAAAAAAGTCACAAGATTCCCCCAAAACCAGTCAGGCCAGCCAGACTGTATGTTATCAGATATGTCTTCCACTGTTTTGTAATTATTTATGTATCGTGTTGGAGCTGTGTGTAGCTTTTCTGCCTTTCACATCAAGTGTTACGTCTCAGCCTCGATTTATTTTCTATTTATTTTGTATCCCCTTTGTCCTTTTTGTGTTCCCGTCCCCCTAAGATGACACCTCCTCTTGTCAGGGCGTTGTCGCAAATAAACACACATGTTCTTCACTAATGGTTAATTCAAGGTTAAATAAGTTGAATAGAGTATTGTATACTCGTGTATATTCAGACGTGTGCGGCCTGTGTGCACCAGTCTGTCAGAGACGTGTGGCATGAGGAACTGTATAGCTTTGTGTTGTGTTCAGGGGGAACCGGGCAGCATGGGATTGATGGGCCTATCTGGCATCCCTGGGCGTGGCTTACCTGGAAAGAAGGCGAATGCACTTGCACACACGCGCGCACACACACACACACACACACACGCATTTCTATTAGAGATACTGTATATTGTACTGTATTTCACCGTATTGCTTTCTTTAATTAATCCTTTCTTCTTCATAAAACTTTCTGATTAAACAATGTAGGGTGATGTGGGTCCAATGGGACCTGCAGGACCAGTTGGAGAGCCCGGTGTGGGCATCATTGGGCCTAAGGTAGGAGACATAAGCAGTTTAACTATTTCCTGTATGATAGGGTAGCCTTGGCTTGGTGGCACCTGCTGTGTCTGTAATGATAAATCCCTGCATTTCTGGAATTTATTGTGGTCAATGCTATAGTTTTGACACACTGAGATCCACAATATTTTGACTGCGCACATACCTGCAATGACAAACAATAGCACAAACAATATGAGTGGAAGCTAATCTACCTTTAGATGAAGGGAAGTGATAATCACTGGAATGCCTGAGACATGAGCATGTCAAAGACAATGAATGGAAATCTTCCTTGTAAAATAAACATTTGCCTCCACACAGGGGCACAGGGGTAACCGGGGACCCGTTGGCCCACCAGGGGACAAGGGTCTAGGGCACCCAGGACCACAGGTGAGGCTGGTTTAGAATTAAACAGCAGTGAAGGGGTCCTAGCAAATATGACAAAGATAGAATGCAAATAGGCCTGATAGGACTCAGCACAGCAGCCTGTAAATGTTTGTGCTGCAGAGAAATTAACGCTTTAAGTGATTTTCTCCTATAGCATAAAGCTGATTTGCGCTACCTCACCTCATCATACTAATGGTGCATACCATATTTGGTGAGAATCAGACACAGTTACGGAGATGACCCCTGTGTACCTATATCAGAAAATTAAACATGTTAAGAGTTAATTTCTTTTAAACGCAAATAGCCGTTTCAACCAAACTTGGTGTATTGAATGAGTTTAATGTTGTTGTGCTATTGGGCTATTTGCTTTAATTGCTGCATGCAGCTATACATACAGTATATATATATACTGTATATATATATATATATATATATATATACTTACTGTATATATATACACTTGAAACCTTGAAACAAACTTAAGGAGCCGCACATGCGAAAGACAGGGGCTTCCAGCTCAGCTCATCTCATCTAGAAAGCAAGATCACTTTGAACACAAACTCCACAAGATGGTCCGGATACGTGTGGCTGCCTCTGTAGCGAGTGGTGTTTTAGCTTACAGTATTTTTAGTGTTATTAAAAGTTAATGAACTTGAACTTGAAGTGAGCAAGGATAGCACATAAAAATAAAGGCTCACACCACACGACAAATCTCAAGACGGCACAGAACAAAAGAATCTGAGTTAAATAGCTCAAAACCCATTAAGCCTAAATTCAAAACCTCCACTGGTCCTTCTGACCCATAGCAGTTGCTGCTAGCAATGTCAGAGTTCCTTACAGCGTCATGGGGTTGTGTGTATAATGTCATAAACTACTACTGGAAAATAATGGACACACAAATGTCATTTAATTAAAGGTATAGTAAGTGTCACACCTAGGTCCGGAGGTATGTCCAGGCTCTCTCTCCACCGGCACGCTGCCACGTCGGTTTGCTAACCACTGCCCAAGGCGTCGTGGCAGCCCTTCCCCTCCCTGTCATGCACCTGTTTTGCATTGTGTTAATCAACCCACGGGGTTATAATGTGTCCAAGGTTTGTCTCCCCTCGCGGGTTATTGTTTGTGTTTAAGTTGTTTGATTAAACCTCTGTTACATTTATCCCTGGTTGTCGTACTTCTGTGTTAAACGTTACATTAAGTGATTGTAAGCCATTACAATTTTGTCAAATTCACAAAATATCACCTCGAAGTCCAATAGCTTACTGTTCTCTGTGCGTAAAATAATAAGCCCTGGCTGCGTAAATAGGAACACAGTGGCGAACGTTGTTCATAAAAACAATACCCTAGCCTTTGCAATGTGTTTCCAATGTGTGGGGCGGAGCTTCTGAGGGAGCTCCATATGGCATTGAAGGGAGAGCTGTAATTGTTTTGATTTGAGTTCGAAGACAGCAAGCGTTCTCAAGAATGACTTTATTTACCTTTTAATTGACAGGGGCTGCCAGGGTTACCAGGACAACCAGGCGAGACAGGACATGAAGGCAAAGGACTTCCAGGGCCAAAGGTTAGCAAGCCTTGGCCCCTCTCTATAAACCACAATGATAACATAATGTGAAAATGACATGGACAGAATGTGCTTTGATTTGTTAGGGGGATCGAGGCTCTCCTGGAATCACAGGGCCAGCTGGTGCACCTGGCATTGGTATTTTGGGACAAAAGGTTAGTGCGTGTGTGTGTGTGTCTGTCTGTGTGTGTGTGTGTGTGTATGTATGTATGTATGTATGTATGTGTGCATGCCTCATATGTGAGATGTGTGAAATCAAAGATCACTACTCATTAGGAGGCAGGGTAAGTTAGTTGTTAGGGTGGTCAACACTCAGACAGAAGCAGCAGTATGTCGCCGTAGTTACTTTGCAACAACTCACATTCAGTGTTTTCTGTTCTTCTATGTGGCTCTGCTCAAGGGTTACAGTACTTTCAGTAAAAGGTCCACAAAAATTAATATCTGGTCGTATTTGTCACCATTGTTGTTCCGTCACAGTGGTAGTAAATGTTCTACAACTAGACAAACTGACAAATTGCTGTTTACACCGACACACACATGCCCAGTGTACTTGACTGGTCATGTGATATGAGCGTGTTAATATGGACAGAGATAGGTTCTTATACAAAGCTAAAACACTCACCTGGATGGAGATCATTTCATCTTTAAAATCCTGTATTAAAACTAATACAGATTAATATAGATGTAGCCTGAATTGTATTAATACTTTGCATGTTACAGCATTCCATATGATTGGCTGTAATACTGGACTGATCCTGTATTCAGATGGTTTCTGTGGTTTTATAGGGTCCGGTGGGCCAGCCGGGTCCTCTCGGTTATCCAGGACCTCCAGGCAAAGGCATTCAGGGACCAAAGGTACAGTACAGTCAATTAAATCCTCAAGAATATTGTGCTGCTGGACCTCATGCTCCATAATGTTCTTTTGGCATATGTACAGTACATATTTAGTAATACCTTTTGACCAGAAAGGTCAGCTGTACACATGCACAAGATGATGGAAGAATTCTGTAGTGCACTAAATCTGTTGCAATTGCTAGGAAGCATATGTCCACAATTGTTGTGTTAACATACTATGGTGTGTCATGCATTTCATATCAGAATGAGACAGCATGTATTTAAGATTAAATAATATTGTAATGAAAGCGGCATTTGATATGGTATATCGTATGAAATAGTGATGATGACAAATACTTAAATACTTGTACAGCAGGGCTATTCAACTCCGGTCCTGGAAGGCCGCTGCCCTACATTTTTGAGAGGTCTCCCTGCTCCAACACACCTGATTCTAATGAACGGGTTGTTATCAGGCTTCTAACAACCCATTCCAGTAAGTCTTTTTAATTAGGTGTGTTGGAGCAGGGACACACCTAATACATGCCAGGCATTTGCCCTCCAGGACCAGAGTAAAATAGCCCTGCTGTACAGTATAAAATGTAACATCTTAACAGGTTCCACATAAGCAGCTACATCCATAATACACATCATTGTGCAACACTCGCCACACCTCTTAACTGCAGCAAACGTTTTTGAGGAAATGTGTCATTCAGTAAACATTTAAATAAACATACCGGTATGTATTAGTCCATATCTGCTGAACAGTACTTGTGTTCTACTAACCATCAGCAGCAGTATGTATCCCCAACACTTCCCAGCCACACACTGAACTAGTCATTATCATCATTATCATGTTCACTTACACCTGTGTGTGGATGTCTGTGTTGGCGATTGCGTGGTTGTCTTTTGTCAGTGGTTGTTTGTGCTTCATGTGTTGCAGAGAACTCCTATACTCTTGCGAGTAAACCTTCAGCCATTGCTTGGTTTGTGTCTTTCGGTCCTTTGTTGTCATTTACCCACGAACACCATATTGCGATTTAGCAATCCCTCAGTCCGCTGAATGCACCGCCTGTCAAATGATAGTTATTCTGATTAGTTGATTGTGGTCCAACCACCTGCACATTTTTTGATCAACAAATACTGTTGGCCCTGCCTCTATGACAAACGCTTGATGTGGAGAGTTACCAGAATGATAAGCAGAGAGGAATGGTCTTAACAGGTTATGTGCAGGTTATGTGCTCACCGCATACCATTGATTCGTTGTTTATGTCTGATTGTTTGCACTCTATAGGGAGAACCTGGTTTTCAAGGTCCTATGGGTCCTCGAGGGCCAATGGGGGATGGCCTTCCTGGAGAAAAGGTACCAAAAATAAATATGAAAAGCCTGACATTATTTTTAGGTAACACTCAAAAGGCCATGACAAAATCTACATTATTAACAACCCTGAACTTGTAAAATCGGAGGTCATCGTTTAGAAAAAATACTAATAAAAACTAAACTAGTTAGTCACAATTGAAGATGTAATTCGGTTAGTGCGTAAAGGTGATACAGATCATTTATTCACAACCACAGGGAGATAGAGGCATTGCTGGAGACCGTGGAAAGAAAGGGGACAAGGGAGACTTTGGAGAACCTGGGTCTGCTGGAACAATGGTACCAGAAACATTTACAATTTACTACATACAAACAGTATACACTGTATATATATACTGCCAAACAGTTATGTACATAAATATACTTCAATTTAGGGAAAACTTTAAATTACTGCCTGGTAATTACAGGGTAAGTACTGGGTAAGTAAGGTGTAAATAAGTAAAGTATAAGTAAAGGGTATGAGTGGTAATTACTGGGTATTTTACTATTTTTTTTACAAATAATATGCCTAGAATTGATTTAATCATTGTACTTCTAAATGTAATTATAGGTTTCTTACAGGTATGATACTAGTATTAACTGGGTATTTCTGGATAATTAACAAACAAAAACAACACTTATTGTCTTATTCATTGTACTAATTAATGTTATTATAGGTTACTTAATATTTTGTTCTTTGCCTGTTGTTGGTTGCCTCTTGGCCACTGTGGCCGTGAAATGTTTTTTTCTGGCTGTGTGAAGCCACTTCATTAAACGCCAAGCAAAAAATCTTGTGAACGCAGTTCCATGTCTCGGCTTTCTCTTTCATCTGCGCCTGTTCCCACAACACGTTACAGCTATATAATGTTAACCTCACACACGCACACCAAGTGCATAAGGTGCAGTACAGCCTGGTCTACATATTTGCCTAAGGTGCTAAATATTGTAACACTGTAATGTTTTATCAAAAAGCTAGATCTTAGGCTTAGTTTCCACAAACACGCAAAACAAACTTGCCTGTTGCTTCAACATCCGACAAGCAACAATCTCGCCAAACATCTTAAATGATTAACTAACAACATCTAAGGAACAGTAGTCTCACGTGGGTGGTCCTTATCTCTCACCTAAATAAGAACGCAGCGGTGCGTAATCGGTGCACACGTCTGGGTCTACAACACCAAGCTCTTCCGTGAGCGGCTTTAGGCTTAACTGTATCCTGGTCGAAAGCATTAGAGCTTGACCGGTGTTGTTCAAAACTCTGTAATTTCAGAAACAATTTAATATCCTTCTCTTTAGTCTGCCACATCTCAAAGAAGACAGCAGAGTGTGCAAACCATTTGTTTAATGTTGCCATGGGAACGAAACTCCTACTTTTAAGAGGTCTGTCAACGTCAGTCACCCCGATGCTCTAAAATGTCCACAAATACTTCTTGATGTTCACATTTTTCCTCTATAATGCAATGTAGGAAACAAGATGAATATTTTCATCTCACTCGCTGGCGCTGCTCTCATCGTGGCAGATGTCGTGACACATGCATGCAGCCGTAACGTAGACTTCATAGTCTACTGACCAAAACAAGTTTACCCAAGTTAAAAAGTATACCGGTAGCCATCTCCCACTCCACAGCAATACTAACCTGTATTAAGTTAACACTAACTATTAAGCTAACCTAGCTGTTGTACTAGCCTTACTGGTGTCCTTTGAAGAAAATGCATTCTCGAAATAAAATCAACGTCAGGTTCTCTTTCCATTTCACACTTAATATTGATCTAAAACTGTATATTTAGTCCACTGATATTCAGTTTAATTTATCTTGATTCTCTATAGCCTGGTAATATTGCTCCATCAAGTCGTACTGTGCCTATGGTACAGTAGGTAGCCTACAACAATTTGTTTGGCGGTAAGCTCAGCCTGCTAGGCACAATCAACTCACAACATAGCAGCATGACTCATTGGGTTATTCTGAATTAGTCGAATGATGTTCAAATATTCACAGAATGCCCCCCCCTCCATCCAATATCAAAATATGATTGGCCAATGAATCAAACACGCCCACATTCACTTCACCATGGAAGATACTGGTGTGGGGCAACCAATTTGCTCATTGATGGGCCCACACCTGCCTAGCAACTATCACAAGAAAACATGTGATTGGTTCATTTCCCCCCATTTGCTTTCATGTAATGTAGCATGTAAAACACACTGTTAAAGAGTCAGAGAGTAGTCTGCTGCTTACTAACGTTACACTGTAACTTTACATTACACTGTTACTTTATTGTTTAGTTTATAAATCAATAAAATATTTATTATGTTGGGCCTACTGTTCCCCTGTGCGTATGTTGTACTTTTTTGTGCATGTTTTCATGTTGATTTCAATCTAACGGCAATATTATTATTTATTACAAAAATGTTGAGAGAGGGGCACTTTTGACTAATTTGGGAAAAGGGCAAGTGTTAGCCTATTGTACAGACTACAATTATTTGAGTTATACTTGACTAAAGTTAATAATTTTCTTCAAAGATTTTAAGTTTTTGGCTAACTATTTGTATTGTGCGCAACTAATAATGTGTCAGTTAATGTAACTTAAGGAGTGAAAGATAAAATACTAAGTTCTCAAATATATTTCTTTGAGTGAAGTTTACTTTATTATAAGTTTTTGGTGTAACTTGAAGGAATTTCATTTTCAGAGTCTTATCACTCACTAAATTGATTTAACTGGAATCAAACAATGTTAATTCTATTACGTCTGTTATGTTATCAGCTCTTGACATTTTCATTTCAGTGACTCAAACAAATTGAAATAATCATTTTCTTCAATGTTTTGAGTTCTCCTTACTTATTCGGGTTTACAGTGTACAAAGCCCCAGACACACTCCGCTCGTTGCTTGTTTACATTCCAGGCTTGGGTTGCCTAAGTATCCCTGTGTTTCAGTCAATCTGTCAGTCAACGATATCCTTAGCTCTCATTGGAAGTCGCCTCAATCGCATTGCCTGGAGTTGAGATTAGTTTAACTCTGTACCCGCCCTCTTCGCGTCGCCCACCGTTACTTCACCTGTCGTTGGTTCAAGTCGCTAAATCACATCGACTTTCAATTGTATATCGTCGCTACATCGCTGCTAGTCACTTGCAGTATCGCTTTAGTATGTTAAGAAGTACAATGAAATAGATACCCTTGTGCTGGTTCTGTTTGTAAATTACCCATAAATAACCACTTTCATTCTCTACTAGTATCATATCAATCAGTAAGCTATACTTACATTTAGAAATACAATCATTTTCTAATTGTAGTTTAGGGAAAATATCCAGTAATTAACAATAATTCCTAGAATCATACCTTTTGCTTGCGCTTTACATATTTTTTTGTTAGACCTTACGTACCCAGTAGCTAGCTACTTACCTCGTAATTACCAGGCGGTAATTTTAAGTATTACCTACAATTACAGTATATTGAGTTAAATGACCTCATCTGACTCTGATATATAATTTTACATGTGCAGGGAATGTCTGGTGAAAAAGGAGATCCAGGATTGAATGTAAGTACTGTAGATGGCAATTCATATATAACATTTTATATTGTATCCACTCATGTGTTTTTCATTCAACAGAGAAATGAAGTCATCAAAATAATAAGAGAAATGTGTGGTGAGTCACTGTATTGTACAGTCCCCTCCAAACAATTTTGGAACAGCAAGGCTAATATGTTTTTTTCTATACACTGAAGACAAGAGAATATTATATCAAAAGATGCATTATAATTTTAGATTTAGGTTTCTGGCAGAGCCATGTTATTTCTATGGCTCTGGTTTCTGGTATTTCCATTTTAGATGTGTGAAACAACTTAGAACTTTAGTACCTTTGTATCAGACCACCATAATGTTTAGGTGAGGATCAGTATTTTAATTGAAAGTAACACTTAGCATGTTGTATTAGTAATTAGTAAGTAATTAGTTACATTACTCATTACATTACTTTCACTTCCTGGCCTAGCCCTGTAACAATTATTACAGTAACTCAATATTGCCCAACACTGGATACAGTATCTAACCCCTACTATGTACACACTAATGCTTGTGTAAGTTGCTCCAGTCCATCAGCGGCCTGCTTATGGTCTGTTATCTGTGGGGTCTGGTCTGAGCAGGCTGCGGTCTGAAGTGCAGGGAGAGCCCACTGGAGCTGGTGTTTGTGATCGACAGCTCTGAGAGCGTGGGGCCGGACAACTTTGAGACGGTGAAGGACTTTGTGAACGCCCTGATCGACCGCGTGTCGGTGAGCCGGGAGGCCAGCCGAGTGGGCGTGGTCCTCTACAGCCGCACCAGCGCTGCGGTGGCCAGCCTGGCGCAGCCGTCCAGCTGCGAGGACGTCAAGGCCGCTGTCAGGAAGATGCCTTACCTGGGCGAGGGCACCTTCACGGGCAGCGCCCTCCGGCACGCCAGACAGCTGTTCCAGGCCTCGCGGCCCGGGGTGAGGCGCATCGCCGTGGTGCTGACGGACGGGCAGGCCGACCGGCGGGACGTGGTGCAGCCGGAGGAGGCAGGGCGGGAGCTGCACACTGCCGGGGTTGTGGTGTTTGTTATCGGGGTGGTGCACGCCAGCGAGCCGCTCTACGCTGAGTTCCAGGCCCAGATGGAGGCCATCGCCTCGCACCCTGACCAGGAGCACTTGTACCTCATCGATGACTTCTTGGCTCTCCCCGGTGTGTGTGTGTGTGTGTGTGTGGGTCTTACATCTGGCGCAAAGCGGCAACGCAAGTGTCTATGCTAGCTTCAGACCAACGCAGTTGTCAATTTTCCATCCAGCGCCCACGTTTAAATAGCAAATGCATTTTTACGCTTATTTGAGCGCCCGTGGGTGTGGTGGTCTAAACATGAGATGTGGTCTAGCTCATTGCTATGTTGAGGCAGCGGAAAGTGATTGCCCGATCGACTAACAAAACCTGGTCTAAAGTCAGCGGTGTGGCACATCACGCACGCACACTGCTTGTTATACATACAGGAACGCTCAGGAGCACACAAACATTCAAAGGGTTAAAGATTCAAAGGGCACATTGTGAAATAATATTAGCGTGTAGCCTAATCAACATATTTTAGGGATCTTGGTGGAATCTTGCTGTTGCCGTGGATGGTCTGCTCCAGCGCTTTCTTAAACCTGTCGGTGTAATAGCAATCCGCCAAGATCCAAGCGTGCCTGGATATTTAAATGGAATGGGAGACGTCGCTGATTGGTTTATTTATGTCATGCCCAAAAACAGAGTTTGTTCAACCATTTTGAACCATGTGCCATGGCACAGCGATCGTTTTACCCGCCGATTAACTAGCAAAAGTGGAAATGCAGTTTTTTTGCACTTTAGACTTTGCTTAGATCGTTAAAATAGGGCCCTGTGTGCCTGTCTGTTTGTCTGCAGTTATATTTTGTGGTGGCGTCTATTTATTTTCCTATTATTGAATTGTAAATGGCTAAATCTTTATTTTTTTGTACTTATGTTGTTGTTCAAAGCTCTGGAGAGCCAGCTGCTGAGTCGGATATGTGAGGTGGATGACAGCACATTTTTCACAGTGTCACACACCCTTCTGCCGCCACTGGTCAGCCCTACTGCTCCGGCAGTGCCTGAAGAAGCCACCCCACAAGTAAACACGGGGTGCTATATAAACACAGCTACGTTTCCTTATTCCTTATAGCTGACAGTTGATGTTTGCCCCAGCCTCCAGCATACCACTGATCTGTGATCTGTCCTAACACATTTTAAGAGACATTATCAACTCACCTTACACAGTAAAACAGCAGAAACATGAACTCACCTTCATACTGTATGTATGTTCTCTAAGGGCGTACTCACACTTGGTCCAGTAAACCGTGCCTGAACTTGTTTGACCCCAAACTGCGGTTCGTTTGATTAGTGTGATTGCTCCGTACTGTGCCCGCGCGTGGCACGTTTAATCGTGCCGTGGCCTATTTGAAAGAGGTGGGCCAGGGCACGGTTTGGTTGGACTTGGGCGCTGTACGCATCAGTGTGATCGCAAACCTGCCCGAGCACGGAACTGAAGTCATCGATGCGACAGTTGTTTCATTATAAACAGCATGGCAGCAAAGAGAACACTTTAGTCTACAGCAGGTGCACTGTTTATTGTTATTCAGGAGCAACTGGATACAACACACAAGAACTATCTACTGTTTTTTAACCTTTATTTAACCAGGAAAGACACGCTGAGATTACAAACCTCTTTTTCAGGTGTGTCCTGGTCAAGACAGGCAACAGCATCAACACAACAACAATATAACATCCAGTAAATACAGCGACAATTTAGACATAATTTCTTAAAAACTTGCTATCCCCACCTAATAATAAACAAGAAATGCAGCAACAATAAAAAATATGCACAATGTCTATAAAAAAAAGGCCTTCTTCAATTAATTTAAATTTGTCTTTAAAAACATCCAATGTTACAAGTTCCTGCATGCAACAGGAGCAGCGACTCTAAAAGGTTTTATACCCATTTCTGTACGTGCAGTGGGAACTGACAGAAGATATACATATTGTGAGCTTAAAGACTAGCGTTTTGGGCTTTTTTTTTATGATACGCTCACAGAGGTAGGATGGCGTCAGACCCAGAATAGCTTTATAGATCAATGTGTACCAGTGAATCAGCCTACGTGTTGACAATGAGGGCCAGCCTACCATATTGTATAAGACACATTGATAAGTAAGTGCTCTACAGTTGGTAATGAACCTCAAAGCACCATGGTAAACAGTATCCAGAGTAGGTAGAGACTGACAAGAAGCATGCTTATAGATGACATCCCCATAATCAAGAATAGGCATAAAAGTCGCATTCACAAAAAATACTTATTTCTAAAATAACAACCCAACTTTTACCTATGTTTTTGAACCACATGTAAAATACTGTAAAAAGGAGTGGTCCTAACACCAAACCCTGAGGGTACCTCTTTTAACATATTTACAGGCTTAGAAGTAAGACCTTGACCTTATAATCTATTTGATAAATCGTTTTTAAACCATGAAACAGTTCAGACAAAGAGGCCGATTTCCAATAGTCTGCTTCATCATTTTATGATCCACTGTATCAAATGCCTTTGATAAGTCAATAAAGAGGGTTGCACAATGATGCAGTCCTATTATCTAGAGAGTGGTGGTTATCTAGAGAGACAATAAAATAACGTATTACTTTAAGACTTGCTGTAATAGTGCTGTTTCTTTCTAAAACCTGACTGATGAACTGATAAGATCTCATTTTCAAGCAAAAAATCTTTCAGTTGCTTATTAAAATTTGATTCCACGATTTTTGCTGAAACAGATAGATTCCTTTTATCAGGGGAATCATTTGGAAAGCAGATTTCCAAATGACTGGAATTTCGTTTGATCTTAAAGAAAGATTGAAAAGATAAGACAGAGCTGATGCAATACTTACTCGTGGGTCAAAAGAACCACTGAGCAGTGTCGGCAAAAGCTGATTAACTGCGTGCTCAGTATCTGAAGGTACGAGATGCTGGTAGCTCGTCGGACATCAAGGACATATTCCAGTGGAACGATAATGTGGACAAAACAATTGTCCTGAAACCAAGTAGCCAACATAATGTTTTGGAGTAAGCGTGCCCTGACCCTGGATGTCAACTGCAGTGTGAGTGCAGGCCAGTGGGGGAAGTGGGGAGGGGGGGACAATCGTGCTTGGGCACTGTTCAAGGCAACTGGGCCTAGTGTGAGTACGCCCTCAATTGTGTTGTTAAATCTCACTTGGAACAAAGTCGTTACTGGATTTATCTTGCACCAGCCAGAGGTATCTGCCATCCTAATTTAGGATTCCTAACTTGGGAGACTCTTGAGTTAGGTTGGTTCTGTAATAAGTAAATGTCTATCCTGATATACGATAGGCATTTTTAATGTTATCTTGATAAGATAGGATTTTAGACATTTCTGTAATAGGGTCCCTGATCCATAAGCACAATACCAAACGCTACCGGTCTTTCCTCATGAAAACACCCAGGTAGAAACTCCTGTGGAGGCAATAGCCACCCCTTCCCCACTGCTAGAGTTCTGGAGCATCAATGACAACCTCATCGACATGAGCGAGACGCCGGCGTCCTTTGAGGAACCCCCGAATGAGCTGACAGAGATCACGGTTGCCTCTGCTGGAGATAGAGGATGGGCTGTTATTTCTGTGGAGGGTTCCCAGAGCCCTCGTAACTGGCTGTACATCCCTCCAACAACTCCTGCTCTGCCAGAGGTCTTTGCACCAGGTACATCAATAAAAAAGATTTGAAAACAATGTAGTATATTTCACAGCAATAGCACAGTAGAGTGACTTGAATTGCACAAGTAGGAGAGCTTGGTTACAGTGGATTCTGTATCACGCAGCAGGGTTATCTCTTCCTTTATTTGGTTTGCGGTTACACACACCCATAGAAGACATTTTATTTGCTATCCTGTCCAGTACAATTGGCATGTGTGTTTTGTAAGGCGTTGTCAGCACGAGGAAACTGGGGAGAGGGAGTTTTTCTGTATTGAATTATGGACTTTGAACACTCCATTAGACTGTCAATGAATGACAACTGACATTTATACCTAACCCAAACCCTTTTTGTTATTTCAGAATCTAGGTGTAGCCAGCTCCTGAATCAAGGTCCCTGCCGACAATATGTGGTAAAGTGGTATTATGATGGAGAAGCTAACTCCTGCGCCCAGTTCTGGTATGGAGGCTGTCAGGGAAATTCAAACAATTTTGACACTGAAGCCAACTGCAGGAAAGCCTGTGTCGCCACATAACAAGACGAGCGGTTTTTGAAGGGCCTTCTGCAAAGTGTTCCCACAGATGCCGTTGTCAGTCAGTTGGATGCACTGAGGACTTGGGTGTCTTGTTTCCTGTTCGACTGAAGCACATTCCAATGACAGAGCTGCTATTGTCAACACCCAACTGGTGACTGGTGCAAACTGAAACTGGTGACAAAATTATAGAAAGCACCTTTGTCTCAGCTATTTACTTAGATGTTTTTGTATGCAATCTAACTGAACGCAGTCATTCATTCTGCAATATTGGAAATCACTGTAACACAATGTGTGTGTGGTAATGTTTCTCTTCTCTTGGTTGTGAATAACCTGATACTGTGTAGGAGTCATTGTATGTTTGAATTTGTAACTGGCATTGTTATTTTGCTTTATTTGCCAATTAATCAATTCTATTCTAATAATAACCATAATGTAGCAACTATTTCCTAAGAAAAACACTACAGCTATGTAGAACAATCTGATCAAGAACAGAATACAGCATCTGCTTTTCCATTTGACACAAGTGTCGCCAAAGCACATAATGCAAGATTGCATATTGTTTCATTGGAAACTCAATGTCTTTGTGTATAGGTGTATGAAAAATGTTTTTCTCATGGTGCCTTAAGAATGACCTGTTTTATACAGTGCCTTAAAGGAGACTTAAATAATTCACAAAATTATTAACAGAATGAATACCTTTGTATTATCATTTGTATTATTATATCATGTTCTAGTAATGTTAGTTGATATTGCTTGATGTACTGTAACTGAAATAATTTCACCTTAGAAATTGTATTTTATTTAGACAGAACTATATGTGATACATATTACATTGTACAACAAAAATAACAGGTGTGACGCCTAAACTAGAATCTGAAATATACTGTAATATTGTAGAATTGTTTCCTGCCACAGATAAAGGACATTTAAAATTCTGACAAAATTAAATAGAATTTCAATAGATCCCTGTCCAAGATATGGAGGTGCAACACATTTAAATGTTTCTCTTTCTCACAACAAACTGTCTTCTTCAATCAAATCACTGCAACAGATGAGGCTAATTATGTTGGTGTGTAGTAAATATGTCCATATGTATAATCTCAGAGATTTCTGGTTAAAAGTTAACTCTAAAGCCCTTTCTTACCCCTTCTCTCTACCATTGAATGCATTTAGCATGTATTTAGCAACATTTCAACATTAATAACTGTATTTTTAAATAAATTACATTCTATTATACTTTTAATTCCTGTGGCATTGAGTCCTGTTGGCCTGTATGACAGGGCATATTACAACCTGTACAACACTACAAAATCAAACATGAATGTAAATAATAACAGAAATCACATACTGTAGATAACCACTCAAAAACAGTTGGTCTCACAGTTCCCACACAACCAGTTTCCTGGTTGGCGAAGGGTAATGTACACACGGCTTTTCATCTCAGGTATTTTCCTAACTGCTCATGTTCATCAGGACTATACCTGTATTTGTAGCCATATGGCCGCAGATGATAAGTATAGTAGTCCAAAATGTACATCGCAACAGAGTTGATGTAGTGGAATGACACTACAAAATCTGAACAGCAACTTGGACCCTGGGGAAAGAAATGTTTGATTATGTAAACAAGTATAGCGGTTGTACACATTTACAGGGAAATATAAAGCAACCTTTATACTTCATAATCAAATCATTTATTCATTAATGAATACATTTAAAAATATTTGATTTCAAATGAATTTTAAACAGTATGCTGTTATCTCATGGACATAGACTTAATATAGACTTTAGAGGAGACATTAAGCAGGGGGGTCTGGGATCTTTATAAAACACTTAATTTCTTAAATTCTGGTGAAGTGAATTATTATGCAAAAATGAAACATAAAATACAGGAAGTCTGGGGCAATTCTAAATATAATGGAATATAATGCAGTACGTTTGTCAAACTTTAGGCCTATTGCTTTCAAATTCTCCTGTTGGCCTATATCATATTTTCTCATTTATTATCCCTGCTATGTCAACACACATAGCCTAGGCATGATATACTCCTGTCCTATTTTCTTTGGCGAAGTAAGCTGTTTAAATGTGCAGGTGACACCTATGCTCATGTTCAAAACATAACATCTGTGTTTTTGGATTATTTTTAGGAATCATCTAGGCTAAACTATCGCTGACTTAATAAAACACAAATTGCCTATACCACACATTTTGGCCCAAACCAATGAAAACATTGATCAAATCTATTAGAGAATGAGACCTTGTTAAAGTCGATATCACATCAAAAACTCAGAACAGTCGGTTGGGTATAGCATCGCGTCAGCGTCTATCCCACCCCCCACCCCCCAAAATCTCTAGGCAGTCCACAATGCTTACTTCATATTTTTATTTTGGGGACAAATACACACGTATTGATAATTTTCATTTTCCACTGAAAGTCTGGTGAAAAGGAAAGCCAGGATTATGAGTACCGGTAAGTAAAGCATTGCAAATTATTTATTGTATCAACATTAATGCCCCATCTCATACGCCTGTGTTTTTCATTCAACAGAAAGATGGAGTCGTGAAATAAGGGTCATTGTGGTAGGCCTATACATACATGTGTGTTCTTTTTGTGGTTATATGGGTTGCAAAATACTGTAAATGATTCTCACATACAGATTTATGGCTAACATAATACACATACCTCTGTTGGTGGGTAATAGTCGTAGATGAGGTACCAGGGTCTTGGTCTTTTTCTCTGCCTGGGCAGATAGTAGTCTGGAGGGTACGGATGAAATGTTTGTCTCCCAATTGAGTCTCTGCTGTCTCCTGGCACAACTTCCATGGTCTCCATGCATTTCCCCAGTGCAAAGTCTTCAACATCCGAGAAGTGGGTACAGTTCCCTTTTTCAATCCCCTTTACAAATCTCCTCAGTGCTTCTTTACTGAGGACATAACCTGCTCCTCCACTGTTGTAGCCTTTTTTCAGGAAATAGAAAAACCGCCTCCCAAAGTAATGTGCATCCTCTGTGTTGTATTTAGACAAGATGTATCGTAGATTCTCCAAGACGACGAATGTGTCGTCGTCGGCTTTCAGGAACCAGTCGGCGTCGTCTAGGTGGTTCTGGTGGGCGTACTGGAAGGCTTTGATGGTCTTCCAGTAGAGCTGGTCCCTTCCCTCAGTCACATTCAGTCCCACAGTGGGGAAGTCTGTCTCCACAGAGCTCATGTATAGCACTTTGTTGCAGTGCTTAGCCCATGTCCCTTTGATATGTTTGGTGCGGGACTCCAGGTTCTTGGGCCCAGTCATGATCCAACATAGGATCCGAACAGACTTAGAAAGTTTAGCTGCCACACTGCTGTCCAGACCTAGAAATGACAAATATGATAACTGATGCACTTATACAGTATAATTCATATCTGATTAACCCAAATTCTGACAAAGTATGGGACAGTATGGAAAATGCTTAGAAAAACAAAAATTGGTGATTTCTAAATTCTATTCAGCCTGCACTACGGTATATTGGACTCAATACAACAACACGTTGTGATTTTTTACCTTGTGAATGTAATTTTCTTGTGAAAATATACACACATGTAATGACTTCATGCCATCCATACTGACCCCTATATCACGATAGAGGCTTTTGGACCTATAATGCTGACGAAGATTTGATTAGTGCTTCTCCTCTTCATTTTCCAAAACTATTTACAGTGTTGACCTCTCAGATTATAAAGCATGCTTCCACTGTGCCAGTGTGCCACTGCCCATCTCAGATGAGACAAAGTCAACATTGCAAATAGTTTTGGAAAAAAGCCATTATGTTATCCAGGGTAAAAACGTACAGTAATGTGCAAGCATTCATCAGTGTCAGGTCCAAAAGCCAACCTATTAGCCTATTATGGGCTCTGACCGTTTGAATATGGTATGGGCAATTTACAAATCTGTGAGTGCATTATTAATACAGAAAGAGTACACATTTTGGAGCAACATTACAGTATGTTGCCATCCAGATGTGGTCTTTTCCAGGGACATGCCTGCATTAGGTGCTAGAGAGTGGGGGTGCTAGATTTGCCTGCTGCAGTGGCCTATTGCTGATTGATAAAGTGTGGTGCATCATGAAGCACAAAATATGAAGGCCCTGTACTATTGTGCACCCAAACATGAAATAATAATAATAATAATAATACATTAGGTGTATTAAAGAAAAAATACTGTATGTTATACAGTGTTAAACAACTGTCACAACTTTTTGGAGTGTGTTGCAGTCATCAGATTTAGTGTTTTAAATACAGTATGGTAGGCTATAGAGCAGAGCCAATTATAGACAGAGTCATGCCAATGGAAGTTCAAAATGTTCAATGGTCACATGGTTCATGGAGACAAACCAGTTCCAGGAAGTGCTTGGTGGGCAATTTGAATTTATATATATATGGTAGCGTGTGGTAAGACACCCCCCTTAAATACAATGCATATTTTCTTTTAAAAAAAAATATAGATTTAAAATATCACTATAGGCTATACAAGCAGTATGCTTAGGTAACACATTTAGATCATTATGAAATCATAACAGACTGCAACTTTGTTATTATAAAACTACATTTAAAATCTAGAAAAGGAGCTAACTTCCACGATGACCTGGTAAAATGCCCCCCTTAGGAAAGATGCCTCCCTGCCCTTATTTTGTGTCATTTTTTATTTTGGTGTTTTACCTCAAATGTCACCAAATCACAAAGAATGGACTTTTTTTTTCCCCAAACTAATACACTACCCTCCATATGATTTTCATGTTAACAGTCAAATAAAGTGTATATAGGCTACATGTATGTCCTTATAAAAAAGTAAAATAGAGCTATTTTCTTTTGTACAAATACTGCATTCATTTGCAAAACAAACACTTTCTTTGAATTTCCTTTCACTATTAAAATTAAAAATATTCAGATGATTTTCTAACATTAGTAAGATCACTATACCATCCTAGAAAAGTGCTGAAATAAAAATGTCTTTCATCCAGGGGCGGGGGATCATTCCCCACACTACCCTAAAGATATACAACTTTTTCTTAAATAGTAGTCAATAAATGCATCGATTTACATTTACAATATTATTTCTATGGTAGAAGTTGCAATTGCGGCTAACTTTCTGGAACTGATTTAAGGCTCCACATTCTGCCATCGCTGTGAATGGAGTTTACGCGACTCTTCTCTACATGGCTCTGGTATAGAGTGAATGGAATGTAGAAGTCCTTCATTTTTGTTTTTATTAGCATTTTCCATCTGCTACTGTCCCTACTTTTTACTTTTTCCCTACTGAAGTCCCACTGTCCCCTATTCAGATTAAGTAGCCTATAGATGTGTGTGTGTGTGTGTGTGTGTGTGTGTGTGTGTGTGTGTGTGCCCTCGCGCGCATGAGATTTTGCATATCAATAATGAAATATAAGTGTATGAAGTTTTTTACCTGCGTGGGTATGTGGATTTTGTTTGTACAATCGCTTGTGATTGTCCTGCCACTTTTCTGTCATCATGCTAGAGATAAAGATGACTCGCATGAGGAAAAATCCTGCCAGCACTCCCACGGTAAATAATATAAAAGATGAATAGGACATCCTCTTCCTAAATGTACACCGCAGCCTGTAGGGTATAAAACACAATATAATATGGATAACTGAACTGTAAATGAAGATCTAAAGACAGAGCTCATATTATCCATAACATATACAACAGCAGAGGCTATAGTGATAATGTGTTTTTTCAATGTGCTGTAATAGCCTAAAAAAAAAGCATCAGCAAGATGTGTTGATGTGAAGCATGCATCAATTATAATAAATGTGATGGTATTTGCTGTAGTCCTAGTTTTTATAATTGACTTACCGTAGAGTTTGATTTCAAGATATATCCATACAAACAGAGATGACAGAATGACAGTGCCCAGGTTGAGCTCACAGACAGGAGTGTAGAACCCACAAGGAACAGTTTTAGGAGAGTGTCATGATTTATAAAACCATAGGCTGAGCAGGTTTAAAGCTGCGTTGTTCTTACTGGTATAACGCACGCACGGGGCCTGAGGCCCGAGTCTTAGGGGACCAAGTCTTGGGCGACCTCTGGTGGCTAAACTGTCAATGACCATTATATTCATTTAACTTTAATCGACAATGCCCTTTCTCAGTGGTAGGGCTGTCTATTCTATTGTCTATCTAACTTAAAATATTTAGAATCACACGGCGCCATCCACATATAGGCTGATCTCTATTTAAATATAATGATATCGTCCTCAGATGCGTAGTTTAGGCCTACAGCCTATAACTAAATCATAGAGACACTGAAAAATATAGCCTATCTGCTGTTTTCTATAGGCTATTGATGCTCACCGCCTAATGACTGTAAACAAATTCCGTTTTTAATTAATAGGCTACGAATTAGGATATAGGCTACACGATTTATAGACTATGGTCGAAATGATTCCTCCAGTGATGAACGTACCGCTAGGGGGCTGTAGAAACTTATGATACACCTAAAACGCCACCTAAATCCGAATTTCCGGGACATGAATTCACGAGTATTGACAAATGGAATATAGGTATTTGTCCTTTTCTTTTGTCATTGTCAATTTTTCCATTATAGGGCCACTGCCACCATTTTAAAGCACACAGTTATCTCTTAAATGATTTTGAGTTCATGGCGAATTCATTGCACGTCTCCAAAGTACGGTCGTTGTACAAGAGGATTCTTATGCTGCATCGACTTCTGCCAATAGCTTTAAGAGCCCTCGGTGACCAATATGTGAAAGATGAATTCAGAAGACATAAAAGCGCGTCTCCTGTGGAAGTGAATGGATTTATGATAGAATGGGAGGTGAGGAAACAGCGCTTAATTATGAACTGGAATTAAAGTTCATTACTTAATATAGCAATATATATTCTATTAATTAGAGATTCGATTATTTGTTATTTCACATTATGCATGTATGTTTTCCCATTACTCCCTACTGTCTCCATATAAACCCACATGTTGAAATATAATTGTCTGCCCTACACTGTCATCAACACAATTTATTGCAATTGGCTCTGTTTGTAAGAAGAGAGCAATGTTATTCATTCAACACACACTCTTATTGACTAATACATGCTATAAGTCTTAATAGGTGAGTGGTTGACGCAAAGTTAAAAGAGTTGATTACTTGCTGTTGTACAGTTACGTGCTATTGAAAACCTGCAAACGGCAGGACCGTTTGCAGGTTTTAACTTCCCAAACCTTCTGAAATATCCACTGCCGCTCCTCTTTTGTAATGACTTCAGTCTCGAGTTGAGACTCACTGACAGAACTTCGAGTTACAGGGCGGACCCAATGCCTTTGCACTTTATTTCTTTGCCACGTTTGCTCTTGTATGACGTTCCTTCGGCAGGCTTTTCCTTGGATTCATTTTGCTTCCATATTCCCAAGATGAGGAGTTTTATATACATTTTACTTTTGACCACATTGTTTAAATTAACATCCTCATCCTCCTGTTCTGGAGTTGTTGCCACCATGGTTAGGCTGTCTTCATTTTCAGGGTCAGAGGACTCATCACAGGATGGGATGGGATATAGTCTGGATCGGCCATTTATGACATCATTATCAAATATGTCTTCTTCATGAGTTTGGCTCTCATTGTTATTTTAAGTGGATGAGGCCTGATCAGTTTCAATTTTTTTAAAAAGATGTCTATTTTAAACATTAATATAGCAGCAAAAAATTTCTATTTTCTATACATACATATTTTCCATACATACAGTACATACATACTATATATAGTGGAATATTGTCCTTAGCAGTGTGTTGTAAATAACATAATCCTATCATCTTTTTTTGTTTGTTTACCTAGTGCTGGCGCTACAGCAGGGGTAGGGAATCCTGGTCCTGGAGAGCTGCAGACCTGCATGTTTTAGATGTCTCCCTACTCCAACACACCTGATTCTAATCAATCAATCAATCTTTATTTATATAGCACTTTTCATACAAATTCATGTAACACAAAGTGCTTCACACTACGT
>JAODUE010011747.1:0-18262 GCA_027564755.1 Amblyopsis hoosieri | reverse complement strand
CACTGTCTTCAAAGGAAAGGACAGCCTGTCCATTGGACCTGCCCACTGTCTTCAAAGGAAAGGACAGCCTGTCCATTAGGTCTGCCCACTGTCTTCAAAGGAAAGGACAGCCTGTCCATTGGATCTGCCCACTGTCTTCAAGGGAAAGGACAGCCTGTCCATTGGACCTGCACACTGTCTTCAAGGGAAAGGACAACGCCGCTGCCATGACTTCCTCTGGATAGACTTGACCAGAGCCATGGAAAGAGAGAATCGCACCAACAGAAGTTAGACATTTCCAATGGTCACATGATCCATGGAGAGGCAAAACAATTCCAGGAAGTGCCTGGTGGGCAATATGAATCGATATATACAGATATGTAACTTCATTTTTTTGTAATTATTAGTCAATAAATGCACCGATTTACATTTACAAAATAATTTATATGGTGGCTTTTAGTATTTGCGGCTAACTTCCAGGAACTGTACTTCTGGGAACTGTACTTCCAGGAACTGTTGAGGATTCACGATCCGCCATTGCTGTGATAACAGTATGCGACTCTCTCTTTACATGGCTCTGGTCTTGACTAATTACAGTTTGACACATGACCTGATGCTAGCCTAATTTTATTGGTTAATCCTACGCATTTATTTCACCAAGGGATGTAAACTCGTCTCCAATTGACTTCAGTAGGAGCGCAATATCGTGTTTCAACACACATTCACTATACTTTTTGAGGGGCGCTGTTTCACTCATTGTAGGATAGAAAGGCTACTATGAGAAACGAAGAAGAGATCACTAATTATGTGCTGCGATCAACAGCACAGAATTACCAAAACTGTTAAACAAAATGTTATGCTAAAAATGGCAACTACAGTCTGAAAGAACATCCCTTGGCCTCCCGGAGGACACACCACTGGGCACTTCCATTTAATTTTGACCAATGTTTAGTTAAATGGAAATTGCTGAACTAATCCAAGACATTATATATTTCAGCTGCTGTATCTCCTCATATCATTATCATTAACATATTTGACTGTTAAATGCTTTTACTATGAACCTGCTACATTATCTAGTTTCTTCCATATATAGGATAATGGAAATTAATCTCATGATATTCATACTGTACACGCGTTCATATTGTATTACTTCTTCTATGTCTGTTTTCATCATATTACTGAACACATTTACCAAGGGACTTGAAGAAGACCTAAATTTCCTAGATAAAAGTAAAATTAGAACTGACCAGTAAATGAAGCCTCAAATAAATAGTATTTGTCCATGAAAGTAGGCTATGCATTTATGTATATGTATGTATGTACAGTATGTACGTATGTATGGATGGATGGATACAGACAGAGAGACAGATCTTGGATGGATGGATAGATGGATGGATGGATGGATGGATGGATGGATGCTTTTGCCACACTACACAGCAGGTATTTGGGGAAAAAGAACAACAACATTGGGGCACAGTGAGCCCTTTAGCTTAAAGTCCTGTCATCTCTATCCTTTTAAGATAGCAGACAATATGCTCTGGAAGACAGGCCTCTCAGGAAGACAGGGTCTGTGGCTGACAATTTAAGCATTTTGTATGTAGTAAAAACACACACACACGCACACGCACGCACACAAACATGCACAGGTGCACACACTCACACTGTACAGTGTCACACTCAGGGGCACTTAACAGTGACTCACTGACACCAGCAGATGCACAGATAGTGAAACTTCAGGTAACCACACACGCACACACACACACACACTCACACCTCTGCTTCTCTCCTGTGTTGATCAGAGACAGTTAAAGTGTCACCTACCTCCCCAGCTCTAGCACCACAGGAGACTCGTGGCTGACAGCACCACACACACACTCACACACACTCCATGCTTACTAGCTGTGTGGGTGTGTGTGCGTGTGTGTGTGTGTGTGTGTGTATGTATGTGTGGAGGGGATCTTGCGTGACTGTTTTGTTTTCATTATTTCACCTATACTGGAAATTTGCATTACTACCTCAGATCTTGAGGATTTAGTCATAGTTTTAGACAGTTATAGAAAGTGACAGAGAAGTGGTACATCTTTATTTTTTACCAGCAATAAAACATAAACATCTCATATTGTTCCCAGTGCAGCAGGACAAAGCGTCTAATTTACGGCTTGTTTGTACCCTTTTGAGTAGGCTGCATAAACTAAGAAAGCCAGCTTCAGTTAATATTACATTGTTTCCCAGTGAGAAGGACATCATTCTTTTTATGTCGGGTTAGGGCCCAGGGAAATGTGAAATCTACGCGCAGAACAACAAAGAAATAGCAGCCTCTTCCAGTCTCTCTGTTTTGACATCTCCAGGCAGGATGCCACTGCTGAGCTAATGGTGTGGTAAGCGATAGAATGTAGGTTTATAAGGGATTAGTTGGCCACGTGCATGCGCATGCAAGCACCAACACACACGTGCAACATGAGATTCACCAAGTTTAAGGATGCATTAGTGGTGTTTACAACAGCTTTGAGAGGAGCTTATGGGAGTTGTGACCTCAACTGCCCCCCCCCACTCCCCCACATCCCCACACCCAAGGCCATCACAACCCTTATTTCACCCCCAACCAACCGACACATCGGAACCACACAACAATTTGTCAGTGGTTTAGTTAAACAACAGAAATGTAGACACAGTTGGTCCTGGTTCTGTCACTGAGATGAGACATAGACAGACAGTGTCGTGATCTAATTTAGCCAGCAGGAAAAAAATTACTCCCACACTTAGGCTTCAAATAATAGAACTTGTATTAATAATTGCAATGATCAATAAAAAGTTACAATTGGTCATGGCCATGGGTTGAATTCGCACACACACAAGCTGTCTCTCAATTCCAAGAACACATAGACAAGTAGGCTACATAAAAATAGCATAGCAAATAGCAATTCATGATCGTTGAAGTTTTCTTTTTCTGAGCCTGATGTTCAATTGCATTCGGGCGGCGTGACTTACGGTTACAGTCCAAGTTTGGAGGGCGGTGCCAAGCGCTTGATTACGTGATCAGCCGTAAATTAAGTACATCCAACATAAAATGTGACGGTGCAGCGTGCGCTATCTGCGGTCTGGCTTCACTCAGCTTTACGCTGCGCTCGCTAACCTACGTACATGAGGCCTATAGAGCTCAATGACGGAGCAGGGAGTAACCGTGCACCGAAACATACAATTGTCCATGATGTAATAACTGCCAAAGTTCAATCAAATAAGGTAATAAAGCCTATAAACAGGGCTGAGTAAAACCCAGATCATGCTAATAAAAGAAGGTGTTAGGAAGATGGAGAGAAAGGCAGAGGAATTCTGTAAAGTAGAATTTAATTGACCGCATTTATTCTCAGTATGTGCACCCCAATAATATTTTCCATATACATTATTGATCCATGGTTTAAGTCCCAAATAGCCTGCATTTAGCACAACCTGACAGAATTCTTCTTATATTTTCACTAGTCCTGCTTTTGTAATCAGCTATTGTAAGCTAATTAATTGCAAGCTAATACAGTTGTTGTCAAATACACCAACATTTCGCTATCTTAACGTTCTCTGTGCATGTTGAAAAAATAACCATATACTTCAACACAGCCCTGACTCCGTAAATAGCAAGATAGACAAAGTGGCGAACACCGCTCACATCAACAAAGCCGTAGCACTACGATTTGATTCACACTGCATTTTGTGTTTTGTGGAGGGCTGCAGAGGGATATTGATTGTTTTGATTTGAGCTCGAAGTTAGCAAGCATTCTGGAGAATGACTGACACTGCCTTTACTTCCTTATTTCACTGGGCAGCAAGGCATTGGTCAAACCTGGTTAAGATACTGAAGAGACCAGATGTGTTCACTTGTCAGGTAGATACTGAAGGTGTTGAGTGGGCAATGCAATTGCGTATGTGCACCTACAGTACACACACACACACACACACACACATCCCTCTCCTACCTTCTCAAGGGAAAGATTAAACATTATGCTTTTATGATGAACATTTTATTAAGGGAGCACACACACACACACACACACACACACACGCACACAGCTAAACTGCAAAGCTTAACAAATAGGGGAATCTTCTTAAATGTACGCTAATCCATTATCCTCTGGGTGAGCTGGGCTGTAGTTCCTCACATCTGTGTGTGTGTGAGAGAGAGAGAGAGAGAGAGAGGGGGGGGGGGGAGAGAGAGAGAGACCATTTTCGCCACTTTTAAGGCACAGATCTTTAGGAATTATTTTGTAATACTAATATTATTTCAATGTGTTATGTAGCCCAGTGATCCTCAATCTCGGCAAACACTGCTCAAATTGTATTTGTCAAAGTCCCAACCATTGTAAAATGCATCTGCACCAAAACAAGCTTTTATCTCTTCCTCAGGTCCTTTTCTTTTGATAAGGGTACTCCTAACTTTGTAAGCCACCTACATAACCAGAAACAAATATATACCCAGGACCCAAGCGCACGACAGGAAGGCTACGGACAGACATCCGGACATCCGATATTATCATATCTATCAATATACTGCACACAGAGCATGACTCAAGGTGTGTAGGTAGTATACAACCAGAGCCACTGTAAGTCACTTTGGTCATCTATTATTTATTTATATAGTATATTTGTTTATGGTTGGTGTGATTGTGCATGCGTGTGAAAATGTATAGTCATAAAATATAGTAAATTAAGTGGCATTTTATGTTTTCTGCTACAGTGAAATTGCAATCAGAGGTGATTATGTCACTGACTCTAATGCTGGGTAATGTCAAAGGGAACATGATTATCTCCCCTGTTCTGCATTGTCTCCAGACATATATATTGTTGATGTCAGGGTTCATGTGAGCATTGGGGGTTTCTTCTAAAACCTACTGAAGCTGGAAGCTTCCACACCCCATTAAGCATTTACGTAACTAATATCATCCTTAAGTACCATAATTTATTTCAATTATGTCCTCCTATCAATCTTTCCAATTCCAAAAAACCCATTCACATTTTTTATTATTGTTTTATTTTATTTTTTGAAAGACCACATAGTCAATCGGTCCTAATGTCGTGCTGTTAGATAGTAAATGTGTTCTTTCAACAAAAATGTTTAAGAAATAGTAAGGGAAAGGTTCCTTTTTTCAGTGATAAAACATCTTTCTTTTAGAATTGTATGATTTATGGCCTTAAAGAGCTGTTACCCATATAGAGGAGAGGTCTTGTTGGCAGGTGTGTGTTATGACTTTAGGAGCAGATTGATCAGCTGAAAGATAATCTTTTACCCCAGCAAGCAGCACTTTAAAAATGGAAATGAGCTTTTAGTAAATAGCGTTTCATTAAACGATTAGATGTGGTCCTTTAACCTTGATTATGATCTCTAATAAAGCACAGGCTGATATGTATTTATATGTTGCGCTTGTACTTTTTCAGACCCAGAAGTCAACAAGAAAAAATTGTGTTGGCAAGACACCAAGTTAAAATAGCTGACTGTTGATCCATAGGTCTCCAATGCAAAAACGTGCACTGTATCTGATCCAGGATATAGAATCACAACCTATCGTCTTAATCCACACAAAGGCTGATTTCAGTCCTAATTCTATGGCACACATGTTGTTGAAAGACTGCTGTTTATACTTCTAGTGTTGATAGTTCATGCGTGATCCAGGAATAATGTAAGCCTCTGGGTTTAAAAGACTTCTTAGCACTAAGATCTGTCATTAGTGCGACCATTAAGTTGACCTGTAGGACTAAAGCTTGTGATGCTAACCCGCCAGATGTCTAGGTTATGGAGTGCTGTAGTAGTATGGGTATACTACCAATGCGTATATAAGTATACAGTATAAGTATATAAGTACAGTACATTTCTCATCTTGCAGATGCATCTCAGCACTCTGTGGGTGTGTCTGCTATTTATGTATGCAAGAGTATCATAAATCGACTGCATTTATATAGTGCTTTTACAACCTTGCCACTCAAAGCGCTGTACAGTATTTCCTCCCATTCACACACATTCACACAGCGATGGTGTAATGCCATGCGATGCATCACCTGGCCACCGGGAGCAGTATAGGGTTAGGTGTCTTGCTCAGGGACACCTCGACACTTGAGGTGAGGAGTTATCGGGGGCTCGACGCAATGCGCCATTGCCGCCCATATGCCACCGTGCTTCTTGTGAGTGCAAATTGCTTCTCATGCACATGATTGGTGTAATTAAGAAATTCACTGTGAGGAACGTGCGTAGAAAAGTCAGTTGTGAGCTTTTAAGGACATCCATTGCTGTCGGGGCTTCAGCCTGTCACATATGTGCAGTCAACGCAAACACGTCCTCAGCAATAAAACATGTTGGTCCTCATACAAGCACATTCCACAGACGTGAAAAGTGTACACCTTACCTTAAACCTGTAGTGTAGACTTTTACACCTTACTTAAATGGTGGAAAGGTGGAAATGTCAGGTTGTCTACTTGAGTCCATGTGAGTGTTGGTTAGTATGATATTACATCAATATATAAGACAATGATTAAACCCCTATGAATGACATATTACAGGATGTTTCCATCAAATATATTGTGTGTTGAGATGCATGTAGGCTGGCTACTACACAAAAATGCATAGTCAGAGTACATTGTCTCACATGTGGGCATACCCATAACATATTACAATTAAAACAATGTTCAACAATGTCTGCCCCCTCCTTCGAACATTTTGTTTGCAAACAGAAAAATAATTAAAGTGAAAACCTCTTTATGTTTACTGTATACATAAGAGAAATTTTAAATGATACACCATGGCAATATTTGGTGCATATTAAAATATATATAAATCTAATAATAATAATATTGTTGGTGAACAGAAATGGTGCTACACTGAATTACTATAGTTTAAAACAGGATGGAGTTTATGAAGTGGGAAACAGGGAAGGAGAAAGAGAATGTAAAGGTCATCGTCAAAATGCAGCCTACTAAGTGCGTGTGTCCCATTGACCAAGGATAAAACCAAGGCAATTAGAGTCACAACACGGACAGGGGAATCAACATCGCGCAGCGGTGGAGCAGATCCAACATGGCCCCAGTTTGACTGAGTAAACAGAAGCAAAAAGGTGACTGGCGTCCAGAGAGGGGAATAGGTTATGCAAATGGTCCTGGCCTCTGCCTGGATGGAGTCAATGAAGTTGTTGGAAGCTGAGGAGAGCAGAAAGTTAACTATACTCAAACAGGTCATGGGGGATCCCTGAACCAACTCTGCTTTATCTTTCCCCTCTGCCCCAATCCTTTATGGGATCTCTCTCTCTCTCTCTCTTTTGGAAAAGAAATGGGCCGTGTTGCAACAACTGCTTAAACCTTTCTGCTCAGTTATATTGTCACCAAATAAGCTGGGTGACCTTAAGGACAAATGCAGGCTGGGAATTCTAAGACTTGGCATGGCGGCAGTGTGGCTCATCCACAGGATCCAAAGGAAACCCTGTTATTCACATGACTGCATTTCACCGGGTGCTGCGTTCACTCACACTCCAGCCCACTCTCCCAACATCGCTGCACTCCAGAACAATGTCTCGTGTCTGCGCTGACCCTTCAAATCCTGCGCCGCTCTATTCGACACAGCAGCCCTGTCACAATCTCTGCTAGACTGCGGATGATTTGAGAGAGAGAGAGAGAGGGAGAGAGAGGGAGAGAGAGGGAGAGAGGGGGAGAGAGAGAGAGAGAGAGGGAGAGAGAGGGAGAGAGGGGGAGAGAGAGGGAGAGAGGGAGAGAGAGAGAGAGAGAGAGAGAGAGAGAGAGAGAGAGAACGAGGGGATTTATGTGGGTATATTTTCATGCCATTCTGGTGGGAAAGACTTGGCCTGGTTTTCAAAGCCTGGTGCCAGATGGTGGGAGCAACTTGTGAGGAAAGCGGGGGGGCATTGACTTAATAATGCCAAGACCAGATGAGAAGATGAACAACTTGGGATCAACACATGAACCCAATTGGAACTTTTGAAGACCATTGCTGTTTTTATGTTTGTTTGCTAAGAGCTACAACTTGCGTTGTTATCGTTTCTACAGCAGACTCATAACCTTCTGGGAATCCCATTTAGTGAATTATATGCCATTATTGTAATGTATGTTTACAATAGATTTGCATATACACACCAACACATACTAATATACTCTTGCCCACCCATCACGTAAGCCTATACCGAGAAAAGCTGCTGTGGTAAAGTGAGCTACACAGCACATCTCATATTGGCTGTAGACCTATTGTGGTCTATTTTGCCATTTTGCTACGTGAGGATTGCCCTCTTGTGACTACGTGATGAAACCTGCAATAAAAATGCATCAGTGTCGTCAATTGACTTGTGAATCTTTATTATAATTTATTTTAGCAAACTAATTTTTCCAGGGCCCATATTTTCTACTAATGTCCATCATGACTAGGTATGGTTCTATTGAATGTGTTGACAAGGGATATGGTGGCTAAATGAAATGGCGGTGGAATCTAAGTTCAAGCTAGGATTAACCGGCAACTCACGTGAACTTTCCCTGTGTGCACATCAGTGTTGGGCAAATTACTCAGGAAAAGTAATAAGTTACTTTTTACTTATTACTACTTCAACATGTAATAATATTAATTTACTTATTGCTGGGTATTTAAAGTAATTAGTTACTACTATATTACTTTCACAATCACTACCCTGCTTTGCCCCTGCCGAAAAATGACAACCTGTGTAGCCAGCTCATTTTAGAACAGAATCCTCTTTATTGGAACTATAATGAACCTTAGGGGTCAACAATCAGCCAAAGTGAAAACATTGCAGCCTCTCAAACCAGATGATTGACAGGTTGGTTCAATTAGCCTAACCTAAATTTGCTAGGACCAGAAATCTCGTTCTTGTAATGCAGCATTACTTTGATTAGTAATTGTAACAGTATTACTGTTTTGGAAAGAGTAATAAGTTACACTACGTAAAACGTACTAAACAAATGTCATTCAAGCTTGTTCAAGGTGATGGGCGATGAGCTCCTGGTAACAAATGTGTTGGTTACCTAGCATATGGTGAGCCAGACAGCTTAGACCCTATTTGGATGGTCCAGGAGGGTATAAGGCAGGTCACACTGGTCCAGCACAGAGTTTGTGCTGACGTGACCTTGCAAGGTAAGCACAAACAGATGAGGACGACTTGTAAGGGCCCCTCTCACACACACACACGCTACAATTGTTGTATTGTAGTCAGACAGCACCGTGTACTAAAGTGGTCGCCTGTCTCAGTGTACTTAGAAACCATAGCCACAATTTCAATTAATTCATACAATTCAGGAGGCTAGACATGAACCTTTTGTTTCTATGGATCAAAATGGATCAGACAAAGCAGATGAAATGGTTATTGTTATCTTAAAAGTTGTTCTTAAATGAGACACCTGAAAAGCTTTTTTACGGGTCCACTCTTAAAGAGATAATAGTATTAGTTAATTACATTGCGAAGGCAATTATCCCAGTAAGTGATTTAGGTCAAATCACCCAGGTTTGTTCAGTGTTCAAAATGTGATATTAAATGTCCTGATATTTCAAAGATAATTTCATTTGAAACAATTTACATGTGAAATACTGTTGACTTTTCTATGAAAGTAGTGAACAGTTAAAGTGGCCTGCTTTTCTGTTTCAATAGAGTATAGCTAACATTGTATTTGAAATATAGAATGAATATTGATGTACTTTGACTAATATGGCTGTCATTCTACACTGCTTTTGAAATAAATGTAGTCTAACAATAATTAAAGGATTGTCTCTATCCAATACAGAGAAATTGTCAATTTGATTAAAAGAAAATAACAGATGTTGGCAAATCAGTGCAATGTCCATTAATACTGTAACTATTATACAACACAAATCTTAATTAAAATGCCGTTATTGGACTGGACCACAGCTACTGTATATTTAACTTGACCACAGTCCAGACAAAATGACGCTGGCTCTGGACAGGACTATATCAAACGTCCTAATCCACATATTTAGAGAGAAATGTGCCTACAAAATGAATGGAACAAAATTTGAAAAAAAAGGACAAAAATTATAATCATATTTCTCATCAAATTTCTGTCACATTTACCTATAACACCATCATGTTCCCAACATGTGAGAGTGGGCATTTTACAAAGAGACATACAAAAACAATGTTGTCGCTTTTCACCAGCAATTTTCTGAATCAGTTGATAAGTTGTAAATTAAAAAAACACGTATCCAGTCAAATATAATGTCCACAAAGGAGGTTATATTTTAACATTTTGTCTGGTAAGAGACCAAGCCATGTATATTCAACCATCCATACTCAATATAATGATTTCTGAAGGGTTGATCATTACTGGAGTTAAAATTAACATTTACAATAATGTAAAGAGAGGAATTACCCTGGAAAATTCAGTATAAGTACAATTTAAACATCACTTCCGCCAAGTACACTGGATGCCAGTAATATTTTGGCATTTTTATGAGCTTAGATATGTACAGTATCATCACTCCATATGACCAATTCCATCTCTGTTGCAGTGTCTCTAAAAAATGTTGATGGTGTATCTTATGCAACATATTTAAATGCGTTATAACAATAAATAAATGTCAATCTAAGCCCAAATAATACAGGGCTGAGCTGGAAAGGCGGGTCTTTCATATATTTTACAGGTCAAGTAATGTAATGTTATAAAATTATAAACTGTAATGTTTATAATAAACCAGAAGTGATGACACTGAACGGAAATGCTTATTTGTACAACCATAGGATTTGTACCCATAAGGGGCTTAGCCCAGAGATTTGTAGAGGGGCCTTAATGCACTATTTACGTGTATTTGTAAGCTGTCACATATATTCTGCTACATGAGATGGGCTAGAAGGCTTCTTGCTGCATATAGGCTATTAAAAAGCATGCACTGTATGATAGAGGCTAAATATTGTTTAAAGCCTTACTGCCTCCTTTCGAGCATCCACAAGTACAGTAGGCTAAATGCTATGCTAATAAGTCACGGGTCTACAGAAAATGAAGATAAATGCACATAACATATATACTAATAAGATTTATTTAATGCAGCCTACCTATAATTTCCCAACAGAAATATTTTCTGTTACTGATTTTCTGTTCTGTTTTCACGAAAGTATGATGTTTGGCGAACGGTGTAAACATGAGCACTGATAGGGAGAGGCACTTGACATCCGAGGCACCTTTCGAGTGCAGTAAAACCCACCCAGAATAGACATTTGGCTCCTTGCCAGCCTGGCGCACAAGGAATGTACAGCAGCCACCTGGAATCTCTTTATTCACACATCACAAGATTTGGGCTGAACAAAAAAAAAAAGTACGAATTTTAGGCTAAAGCCTTGGAGGCTTCTGGAGCTTTAGCACCAAATATCTAGCTTGGTGCTAGCAACGCCACTGCATTTAATCAATGATGTTATTCCATGTCCAGCATGTGGGATGGAATATTTGTAATCTTATTATTCATCTGGTTTTGTGTGTTGCTGTTATGGGCGACAGTGGCGCAGTGGGTAGTGCAGAGCGACAGGTAAATAGGAAGTTGCCGGTTCAAACCCCGCTCACCAAGTGTTGAGGTGTTTCTGATCAAGATGCCAAAACCCTAACTGCCCCCGGTGGTCAGGTGGTGCCTTGCATGGCTGACATCACAGTCGGTGTAAGAATGTGTTTGTGTAAATGGGTGAATAAGAGGCACTTCTGTGCTGTGAGTGACCAGAAGGTTACAACAGCGCTATTTAAATGCAATCTGTTTACCATTATGCTGTTTGATTGTGTCAATTTAAATGTTTGATCTAGTCACCATCATACTGTGTATGAAATGTTAAAGGAAGAGTCAGTGCTTGTAAACTAATGAATCTTTTGTCAAATTCAGCAAACATCTTCTCAGGGTCCACTAGGTTCTACACAGTCCTGGCTCTGTAAATAGGAAGACAAATAAAGTGGTGCAGACCGCACCACACAACACTTGGCAATGTGTGTCCAGTGGTGGGACAGAGCTTCTAAGGGAACACTCAACACATTGAAGGGAGATGTGTTTTTGTTTTTTGTTTAAATGTCAAATGTCTCTCTGAATTCCTGACTCCATTTTTAAGCTCCTCTAGTTCAGGTATTTTATATTTACTGACTTCATCACTGAGGCTTTGATGAAGATGAGTTGCACTTTTGGGTCTCTCTCTCTCTCTCTCTCTCTCTCTCTCTCTCTCTCTCACTCTCCCTCTCTTTCCCTCTCTCTCCCTCTGCCCCCCCCTCTCTCTCTCTCTCTTTCTCTCTCTTTGCTATTAAAAGCCATGAATATTTTGGTTCCCATTAAATGAATTATAGCCATTACTCTCTGTGACAACCACATTGAGTGTGCGTGTACTCATTTTAACATTGTTCTAATTCCTCTCAATATTATTGCAATAAAACATTCATCATAATAATTAACAATTTTTACATATAATTTAAGCTAATTCATTTCAAGGAATAAATGGTTATGTTATATGAAGATTTGCATGGCATATCTGCGTATCATGGGCTTGTGAATAGCCTAGAGTTTAAACAGCTTTAAGCTGTACAGAAAGACTTTGATACTGTACACATATATGCATACACATATGAACGTTTGTGCATGCCCCGCCCCCCCCACACACACACACAGGTCACCTGTCCATTAAGTGACAATGACAGCAATCCATCTTCATAATGGCAGTAATGGCTGATACCAATAAGGATAGCCAAGGGCAGCCATTTTTCTATGTGCCAGCTTAATGACAGACACTTCACTGAAATGTGCTATTCTTAGATCATTAGTATTGTAAAATGCCTGAAATAAAGACAGTCTTCCTTCTCTAAACTAAACTATTGGTTTTGTTTTTACTACTCTACTATTATGAATGCGTTTAGGCTCTGGATTGATGTTAGCATTTCAGAATCTTCATTTAGCCCAAAGCTTGTCTGTTATTGGGATTAGACACAGCAGATATTGATTACTGACACATGTATTTATGATTATAGAAAGGAAATATTTGTATTTTGAATTAATCAATGATTCATAAATACAGCTAATGCCAAGATATAGGCTTATCATTTCTCCACCACCGCCTAGAGGTGCCAATACCACAATATCATTGCTCAAGTAAGTAATAGCTTACTAACTCTGGTAAAAGTCCAACTTCATTTTTTAATCTTTACTCAAGTGAACATCTAAAAGTAGAGCCTCTATACTCAAAATATAAGAGTAATGTGCTGTGTATTTTCCTATTTGCACACACCCAATAAAACAAAATATGTTTCTCATGTATCTTTTTAGTTATTGTAGTATAAAGGAATAAAGGAATATACATTTAGCTTAGAAGCTAATTATTTTTAGGTAACAAGTCATACTGTATCACAAAGGTAGTCTGTAATGGAATAAGTTCAGGTTATTAGGTTGTTTAGTTTGGATGGAGAAGTTAGTGTTTTATCAGTTGGCATAGCAGACATCGCATCTTCCAGGAACAGTTTTTGGAGCTAGTTCCCTTAAACTTTTTCCTCAAATATTGCCATGGATGTTCCTCATCAGCTGTTCTTTTGCTGCTATCTTCTAAATCTATTTTAACTGACTCCATTTATGATGTACAACTCACTCTTGCCTGCTTCACATAGGCCTACTGCTACAGTTGCAAGGTGAAGTAACTTAAACAACATGCATTTGCTTGTCTTTGTTTAGTCAGTGTGAACTGTAGCCTACACAGTAGACCTAATATTTATTCAGTTCAATTAGGTCCCCGGCATAGACATTCTATTGTAATGAGTCCATTTTAAAAATGAAGAGGGTAGAAAGTACTTTGGGGGTGTGGCTAAGAAACAATAAAATAGTTTTCTTTAAATTATTTGTAGTGTTTTACCTGCTTCTACGACATATTTCCATTGCAATCAATTAAGCGCTCCAAAACGCAAGGCAAGGTGGAAAAATAGACTCCCCGCTGGAAAAAAAAGTGACAACTCTGCCTCGGCTCAGTGAGCAGTGTCCGCCACGCTTGCAGTGTGCAAAGACTCATTGATTAACATGGGAGCGTGTGAAAGTAAAAATCAAGCTTTGAATTAGTAATGCTGTTTACTTACTTTTCTGACCCTTACTACAAAACCCTGTGACTCTATACTAAACTTTTATCAGTGAACTTAACTATATTACAAGCAACCGCCATTACTGCAATGTTTAACTTTATTTTATTTTTTTTATTTTTATTTATTTTTTTTATGAGGCTAGCTCATCGAAAATTAAGTCTGATCTAAGGCATGTGCTCTATCGAAGGATACCTTCCCCCCAGCCCCGTATTTACCGGTTAGCCTTTGGGAGTATACGTATAATGTATACGACACTCCGACGTTACGCTTTACTGCACGTTCGTCATACAGCGCGCACACTTCTTGAGTAATTATTTTGGGACATGTATGCATTTCTTTTGATATTGTGCTATTTAATATGCTTTTGATTAATTGGTCAAGCTGGCATTTTGGAAAAATATCTACCGCACAACTACAACTACACGTGATTGCCTACAGTACCTACAATCAGAACACCAGCACTAAACTGGTAGCCTTTATGTCGTTGCACCTTGCCAGCAGTTGACTTTTTAGTTTTGCCGTTATCAAACAGCATAACTTAAATATACTGTATGTCAAGAGCTACATTTATTATTATTTATTTGCACTGAAAAACACCCGAGCATGGCATAACAAAAAAACTAAACAATAATAAAAATGCCATTCTGTGAAATAAACATTTTTTTAATTTAGTGCTTTATTTAAGGCCTGCCAACTGCGCGCAGTGACGACACAACTGGCGAAGTTAATATTGTGCTACAATAAACACAATTGTGTTACTGGAAGCATGTCCCCCTGCAACTAGATGCTAGAAGAAGATCATATTTGATGAAGAGCCTTCAATTGCACTCTGCCTAATTATTGCAGAATACACTGGAAACATTTGATCATTAATTAAAATGACTTACAAAGTAATTTGTTAGCATGCTTTACAGATGAGAGTCAGTGATATAAACTTGTGTCTAAGGGGAAACTGATGACTAGAGTGGGAAAATACATTTCTGTTAAGTCTGTGAGGATGATAGTTTAGTCAATTGCTCACAAGACATGATAATATTTCACAGATAGATATTTCAGAGATAGGTAGAATTATATTTTTCCTTTATAAAAGGTAAATTAAATATGTTTTGCTAGGTGCAAGCCCTTCTTTCTCCAATGCAAAAACCAATATTGCAGTCTCTGTATACACATGGGTATACAGAGAAATCTTAAAAAGATGGAGTGAGGTTGAGAAAACTTTAACGATGTGTACCTAAAACACATTTTTGTAACTTTCCTCAAACAGTGGAATAACTGTTCAGTCTTTATAATTGGCCTCTTAGATATCTGAATATTAAAAATAATACAATATTAAAATAATACTACATACAGTAACTCTATAAAGAAATGTCAGATGTCATTCTTTCTTGTTGTGTTTTTTAAAGGGAAGTTTTCTAAAGAAAAATGCATAAAACTTCATCAGTCAATAATGAAAAAAATGTCCAACTTAATCTGATCCCCTGAGCACCGCCAATGCAGTAAATTGCTTTGGATGTCATGTAATCTGAAAGTATGGAACGTTAAAAGATTATGTTACTACATTTAGGTAATCCAAAAATTATGTTACTGATTATAATTTTTGTCTGGTAACTGGTAACTGTAACATATTACATTAAAAAGAAACCTACCCAACTTTGATCATTGCAATAACACATTACAACACATATATCTCAGAATAGTTACAGTATATTCGTGGAGACAAAATGTGTTTTCCATCATAGTGAGAATGATACTGCGATTGACTGGTTGGTTAAAAAAATATTTAAAAACTGTTTTAATTACATGTTTGTTAAGATCTCAAATACAACACCTTGGCTTTACAAATACAATACATAATGTATGGTTGGCTGTTAACAATTAGTTGTTGCATTTTATCTTGTGGCCCATAACTGATTTAACTCTAAAGCTTAGATGTGCTAACATTTTCTGGGAACAGATTCCGTATGCAATTTATTGTCAGCCCCACATACTGTATATATTTCATATCCAGTGTATCACAGATTAAAGTGCTAATCCCCAAGGTTTTACTTGGTGCAGAGTTTCTTATGTTAGAAACGATTTCCTGGATATGAAGCATAAAGTACCTCCTCAAAAACAAATGGTTAAGGAATGTAATAAAATCTACTAATAGAACATTTTATTCACCATACATTCAATTTGCACTTTGAACCTTTTAATGTATTTGTTGCTATCAGAATATACAGTAGCCTCACTTACTGTATATTATATTATATTATATTATATTATATTATACTATATAATATATTATATTATATTATATTATAATTTTAATAATAATAATAATAATAATAATAATACATTTTATTTGAGGACGCCTTTAAAAATACTCAAGGACATCTTACATTGTAAATACACATATATAAAGACAAATATATTTGCAGGAGCATAAAACAATTGCAGGAGCACACATTTCTATAACATAGCATACACATTAAATAAAAAAATAAACGTGGAATAAAATAAATGTGAAATAATAAACTTGTTGTTGGTTTGGTGGGGGCGGGGAGATAAAATAGCCGTGAGTCGAACAAAGGTTTGAACCCACTTAATCAGTAGTCTACAATGGGAGACTTATCTATCCTAACAAAAGTAAATAATAACAACAATTCAGTTAATGTCAGATTGTTTTGGATGTATGTAGGCCTATAGCCAAAAGTTGCAACAGTCAGACTCAGTGTAGAGGTTCGTATACAGTCGTTGGAAATTGGACCCGAAATAACTATACGCAAGAGGACAAAACCACCGCCATCCCAGGGTCATAGGTCATAGACCAGACCAGAGCAGGCAAGCAGAAGCGTCGAAGCGCCACAGGAACCAAGTACAACTTCCCCGGCGGATTAGACAGAACATCGCCATGCTTAGTCACCGACAAAGATGTAGCCTAGTCCATGTCCAGGCAGACCGAACACGCAGTCCCGCCCTCACCGGTCCACCGTTGTCAAAACATTGTGTCAATAAACTATAAGGGTAGGGTACCGTAGCCCGTTAGCTAGGCTGCTAGCCAGGAGCCAGTGCTGCGCAACTCGACAAACCGAAAGCAGTTCAAGAACGCCAGCCAAGCCAAAAAACAAACAAACAAACAAGCAAACATAACTTCATAAGAGAATAAAAACACCAGTTAAGCATCTAAAAAATAAGAAAATAAGACAGACACAGAAGGAGAAGCGGCAGCAAACCGCGCCAGCATATCACTCCAAAAAATGTTTAAATTAATATACACAGTAATACTGTGTATATTATAATATATTATAATTATTATTATAATATGCCATTATCATTTTATGGGTGCTATTTTATGGTAAATTTTTTTATCACATAATATCGTTTGTGTTGAAAAATTATTCCTTATTTCAAAATAATTGTACAGCAATGTACCTGCCGCATTATGCGCTAGTGGAAAAAGAAGATTGTTTTTGTAGTTGTGAAAGCTACATTACTGTATTTTGAAAATAGCTTTCCTAGTAATGTGCACAGTGAAGTGATGTGAAGCTACTGAAATATGTTTCTTCAGTACAGCACTGATAATCCCTCACACACCACAAACAATATGTTGAGAAAATGTGTAATTTTGGTGTTGTAAAGCTGGCCTCATGCTTAGCTTTACAAATATCACAGCTTGTCTTTGTTTCGTCAAATAAATCATCACTTGTGATAAAGGGCAAGTCCTTATATTAGATTTTTCTTTCTTTCTTTTTTTATATGAATTATGGTATTCTTCTCGTATTCTTAGTTTGAAGGAATAACTCGAAATATTCAGTGACATGCATCTCTCAGATTAGAACGTTACTGCCATGTGGAGTAGCTATAGCAACACAAGACTAGCAATATAACACATTATTGTTAATTTAATTGTTGAAATGGAAAACCAATCTCTCTATATGCTGTTTCAGTGAAGCGTCATATTGCCAGTTTCAGACATACTGAGAAAAACTATGGGATGCACACAGTGGAGCATACACAGGTACACAAGTATAAAACACAACATTCAATGCGGTGTCTGCTAGACTTCCGTGGTTAACTGCATTAGCACTGGCTCAGTCACAGATGGGTACCCCACAGAGGAGACTTTGCCATGCTGAGAGAGAGAGAGAGAGAGAGAGAGAGAGAGAGAGAGAGAGAGAGAGAGAGAGAGAGAGAGAGAGTCAGACAGACAGAGAGACATGTAGAT
>JAODUE010011736.1:0-27241 GCA_027564755.1 Amblyopsis hoosieri | reverse complement strand
GTGGCACAGGTGGTGACGGAGACCATGTCCAGGCCTCGGGCTCCAGCGGCGATGGCAACAGCCAAACCTCGGACTCCTAACGTGGACATGAAGATGAACATGAACAGAAAAACAGGAACATGAAACAACGTGACATGTACAATAACCCACACCCCCTCCCCGGAGTCACCAGTCTTTATGCCCTCACGCCCACACGGCTGACGGCAATCTGCCTGATCGCACGTGAGGGCGTGAGGCACTGGGGCTGTGGGCAGTCTCTCCGGCCGTCCTACACCGGCGAGACCAGGGAAGCGTTACAATCACAACAGTTTAACTTAGTTCTTGAAATCCATTATGGACAAGGAGCTTGCCAGAGATTCTAAGGTAATAAAAACAGAACTTATGAAATGTTATTATTAGTAATAATTATTAAGTTAATTAAATAATAGTATATTATTAATATTACATTTAGTTATTCGATTTTTTAATATTGAATAATATTATTATTATATTAAGTCATACTATCTTTTTCTGTAAAAATCAAAGCCCAAATCAAACTTCGTTTGAACACATTTAACCCAAGACCCACTCAACCCCTCCACTCCTAAGCTTAACTATAGTTGAACCCCCAGCAGTGACAGTGCCCTGCAAAACAATCAGAACAGCAAAACCCTTACACTAGCTGCTTTTACATGGACCCTGTAATTCTGATTGGAATCGGGTTAAAAGCTCAACTCGAAAGAAAATGCTCCATATAAACACCACGATCGGAAGAGAAACGGCCAACCCGATCGAAATTTCATTCCGAAGTAAAGGGGTAACCCGTTCTATGACCCGACTGAAAGAAGAATTCTACCATGTAAACCATGATGTAAACAGTTAAACCCGATTACTTCCTGGTTGTGTTCTCATGCGCATGCCCCGACTTACGTATTTTGTGATACCGGTAAACTATTCTGCACAGCCACTGTACAATAGATGTATTATAAGAACAGTACATAGTCTGGACAAATCAACTGCGACGCATGCAAATAAGTGAATGGTAGTTAGTACCGGTGTTTTGCCCAAAAGTAACTTGCTGATAAAAGGTGATTGCAGGAGCTCTGTTGGCAGGTGTTGGTTAGTGCGTGCGCCCGCTGGCAGAGCTGGGGGACGTGGAGGTGTCTGGTGTAGCCAATGCTCTGTTAAGGTAGCTGGGGCCAGTTTGTGTGCGTCTCTCTGTGTGTGAGTGTTTCTCTGTGTATTAATCTGGAGCCGTACATTTACACCAGTCACACAAATAGACTCACTTTCCAACGTACCTATAACTAGAAGCTGGTTTTACCATTTACTAGCGGGACACGTTACATTATGAGCTAGATAATGTGTGCATGTTTAACATCAATACCGATAAGTTGTAGCGGTGTATAAAAACACCAGACATGATTAGGTGACATAAACAGGTAACCTGAAACGGAAAGATTCCATTCGGAAAGACAAAAAAGTGTCCATGTAAACCCAGCTAGTGAAGCAATGGCATCATAGGCCTGGTCCTCAGGAACTATGACCTGAGTAATTTATGAATTACCTCGGATCGCAACAATTGCATATATATATATAATACCTGATGTTGTAGAGGGCTGTGTTTAATACTTATTAATATAAGCCTATTTGTGAATGTAGTAATGATGTGATGCTTGAAAACATTGTAGAAAATGTTTATGGAATTTATATTAATCTGCTGCCAGAGATGTGCTGCAGTCAAGCATAAACACCACATTGGTAAATCACAGTCTCACATTATTACATTTACTCCAAAATTGCTTGAAAATGGTGCAATTATCAGCTGCATATCTAAAGATTTCTAGGCTGTGCTAAGCTCCCAGTGTTTAAAGACTCTGACATTGCCTCTGCACTGAAGACAATAAGTTTGAGATCAATAGTACTTGAGATGACAGATCAGAATTAATTTCAGCTTTTATTTCCTTGTATTTTCACTTTAACAATTTAGAATTTAACACCTTTTGTATTATCTCCTATCACCCACATTTTTAGATTAGCAAAAGTATTGGAACAGATAAGGAAATTAAAGTAGATAAAAGCAAGTTCCTATACTGTATGACATTTTGTTCTATGTAAAGTTATAGAGGAGTATTTCCATACTGACCAGACAATGTCATCACATTCCATCTGTGTTGTAATCCAAGCTTCTCTTTGTTTTCATATCTGGTTAGGCCACTCGTGTTTGTGAGTGTGTGTGTGTCACACACATTTGTTTTGGTCTAAGATGATGGTGCTTAGTGCTACATCTAGTGGTAGACAAGATCATATACATATGCTTTAATAATTGATTCCATATCCCTGCATCATATCTGCAACCTATTGACATCACAAAATCTATTTTTTTATTTGTAATACTTTTACAAGCTTTTACTGAAGCATCTTTCAGTTGTTTGTTTTGGGAGGTTTCTCCCTTCAATCTCCTCTTCAGGAGGTGAATGCATACTCAATTTGGTTTTGGTCTTGTGATTGCCTAGATGGCTAACCTAAAACAATGCACCCTTTCTCCCTTTGTTGTGTAGGCAATGTGTTTTTGTGTGTGATTGTCTTGGTGCATGATGAAGTTCCACCTAATTAGTTGGGATGCATTTCTTCAGGCAGAACCCAATGCTCAAACCAAGAGCAATCTTCCTTCTCTTACAGCTCAAAGTTTTTCAATAATAAAAAACGGCAAATCAAAACACAACATATTGTATACATTATTTCTTTGCCAGTTGTATTATATGTACAGTGTACATCATAACATGACAACAGTGACTTGTTATGCTGAGGTCTTTGCTCACTGTCCACATTGCATGCTTATTAAGTGCTCTTTAATTTCAAATGCTCCAGTATCAATATGCAAACATGTCATGTAAATGTGCTATAAATGCATTGTGTTGCCTAGGTTATGCCCAGAGCAGAAGCATGAATGACATTGCAGCCTCTCCCAGCACTGACCAGGTGACACACAACTAACCATACAACTATACAGCCAATCAGCATACAGCAAGAATGATGAGCTTTAGGCTATGTGTGTTCATGTGACTTGATTATCGTAGCTTAAACTGTGTTTTTCTCAGAATAATGAATAGCCTCCAGAGTGTTTGTTCCTTCTCTTTTGGCAATGGTCCATGTGTTGTGAGGTGTGGCACTGGGGTCATATTGTTGTTTTCCATTTGTTGCATTCTATTATAGGCAAGATAACCTATCTATGGGCTCACTAAGAGATTGCAGCATATTTAAGTTATGTTTCATTGAAGCAGTGACAGCTAGCTTTGTTGTATAAGTCTGTTATTACTGCGGGTAGTGAGGGTGACAGCCAATGACGAAGGACGCATGCACACACGCAATTCTGTTGTTTGCAAGGACGATTCAATAACGTGTTTTAAACCCAGTGACACGTGATTGCACTAATGCAAGGACATGCAATTGTCACATTAGATTGCTAGGCTGTGAGAACAGAAAAGGCCATGCTTTAGTGTCATCCATTTGATTGTGATAGGGAACACTGGGTAAGCGGTGACATGTTTTTATCAGTTGAAGCTTATTTGAACAGACACCTCTTGATTAATTCCTGGTATTATAATGGTGGAGTGGTCAGATATTACATACCTTCAGTAGGTCACATGTAACAGAGGGTCAGTGATAGCTTTGATCTGTAAGTGTGTGTGCCTGCGTATGTGTGTGTGTGTATGTGTGTATACGTATGCACGTGGATGAGTTTATGCTCATCCGTGAGCATCTGGTAGTGCTGTGTACTAGTTTGTCTGGGTCAAAATCAAGCCAGCTTTGGGAAAACGTGTATCTCGCCTTCCGCTCCATGTGCTTGGATCTCACATGTAGGGAACTGGTTAGGGTAGCTGATATCGAGTGTTGCTGTGCTGGTGTTCTGTTTGCACAGAAGCTATATGGTACATTGAACGAATCAAGTCAGCTTATCAATAGTTCTTTTTATCTATTTGCTTGCTTGTTTGTGTTAATGCACTGCATCATGTAATGTATTTTGTGGTGTATAATGTTGTTTTGTCTTGTTTGGTGCTGCTGTTTGAGCCTTGGTCTCACTTGTATTATAGGTTTTAGGAGTAATTCCCTATATATTTATACATAACCTATTAGTGTTCATTAAGGTTTGCCTTTAAGGAACATGGAATGTGCTGTATCAAGGAAAGTGGTGTATTTAGCTAGCAAGCAGGGTTTCCTGTGTGAGACCTCTTAAGTGTGTAATGTACCGATGCCCATCTGGACCAATCTAGCTCTGGAGAGACTTCTAATAAAACTGCCACAGCTTACATGAGTGATTAATATTAATCTGGCGTTGTACCCAAATATGAACGTTTATTAAAGAGATACTACAGCCAAAAACATGAATTAGTGTATCACCCCTCTCCACAGAGAATGTACTATAGCTGCAACCATTTTCAGATACAATGGAGAGGACAGGGGATCATGTACAAATATTTAAAAGATAGTTGTTAACTTGCCTTACCGATGCAAGAAGATGTGATTGCTGTTATTTCCATGCCTCCCTCTACTGTAGCTACAGAACAAGTTCATGAAAAAGATACCAAGAGACAAAGAGGCATCCAACGTGCTAGTGGGAGAGGTGGACTTCCTTGACAAGCCCTTTGTAGCCTTTGTCCGCCTGCTCCAAGCCACTACGCTTGGAGGCCTGACCGAGGTCCCAGTTCCCACCAGGTAAACCTTTAGCCAGGCCTGCGTCAGTCACAGGTTGTGTCAGGTGTGTCACAGCTGACATGCTGTTTGTCTACTGCACAGGTTCATGTTTGTACTCTTGGGGCCGCAAGGGAAGGGGAAGTCTTATACTGAGATTGGACTAGCCATCTCAACGTTAATGGCGGATGATGTAAGGAAGACCATTTCTCTACTATTTCAGATGTGTTAAATATATTTTAGGGGAGATGGGGTGGCTTATTTGGCTGGGAAGCCAAATAAGCAGGTAAGAAAGACATAAGAAACCATGTAAATGCGTAAACTTCTTAAATTGTAGTTTGTAGCTTTGGTGTCTTCATATCTCATAGCTTAGTAAGTACTGTATCTAGTGTATATGACTGCCTGCTATCTGGTTTAATGGACCTATAGTATTTTCATGAATAGTTTTTTTCTTGCCATAGGGATGTAATGATGTTTACCAAGCATAACGTTAGCCCCTTCTGCTCAGAATTTTCTCATATTCTCATACTTTACCTCCCTTCTATGTAAACATGGTGGAGAAACAATTTCATAGCTCATGTCTTTCTTTCATTCTATTTTAATGTCCATTAGACAGCGTAAAATGTCAGGGAAACCTGAATGCTTTTCCCCATTCATTTAAGTTTGAATCATACTTTTAGTAATTTTCACATAACATTAAAAGGCAAACTCATTAATTATTTTGATTAAAGTCATATATATACAAACTTTACAGAAAATAATTATGCATTCATATTATTTTGTACAATTAACCCAATTGTAAACATGCAAATGGCAACATAGGCCATTCATTGCCTATGTTGCCGTTTGATTTGCTGCTTGATGGTGAGTGTCACATGACTCTTCATGCTCCTGTCTCTTCCATGAGTGTGCTCTCTTCTAGCTCAACCTCAGATGCTACCTCGGCACTCTCCCCGTCATTCACTAAAGCCAATGAAAACACAGAAAAGTACAACAGTCATTCCTATTTTACTCATTTTGTTTGCATTAATATAGGCCTTCTCAGTTCTAATAATTTACATTCATTATTTATTAATTGTAGCTCATGTAGGAAGATGTGACTAGTCAATTAGACTGCATCTGAATGCTCCTCTCCCAATTCCAAAGAATGAATTAACCTTGAGTCTGACAGCTGTCTTGTGAGATGACTATAACTTTTTCTCCTACCAAGTCAACATGTTACCCTGGTTAGCCGTTGTCCAATCACTGATTAGGCAATATTCACATATCAAAGGATTGCATTGTCAATAAATATGTGAGGGACTGAAGAGGTTAAAAATAATTTTTTTATTGTGATGGTGAGGTTTGATAATGGTGGTTAGCTTCCCACAATGCTACCAGACAAGTGATTATACGTTTTAAGACAGCCTTCACTCCGAAGGTAATTACCGTGCCGTTTAGGACTCAGGTACTTGATCTTGAGGCATTTCGCCCTCCCCCATTCGAGTCAGTGGAAGGTGAGAGACTGAACATGTTGTGTCCGGTGCATCCTTGCAATGTTAAAATGATCGCACTAAGGGCTTTAGGTGAAGTGACCAACTGTTTGTGTTTCAGACACAAACAGAGGTGGACGGACCCAATAGCAGGACTCTAAAAACAGTCTTAATTATTCTCCTGATGACGATTAAAGATTAGGAACAGACAGTGGTGGAGAAGCAAGGTAGCAGCTGTTGCAGGAGTGGTCGAGATGACCGCTGGTCACTGATGAGGTAGTGACCAGCAAATGACAGACAGGATAGCCCTGATCCTGGATGGAGAGAACAGATGGTAGAGCAAAAAGCATTACAACCAACATTATCTTGTAGCAGGTCAACAGTGATACTACTGTAAGGTGGTGAAGCAGCAATCTGGTGGTGAGTGGTTGGTATCTGGTGGTTCTTATCCTGTAGAGAGCAAAAATGATTATAGGCAGGTGTGCTGATGAGGTTGTCACGGTCAGGTGTGAGTCAGCAGGAAGAAAACCAGGCAGAGGTGGCCTGAGATCGTAACAGTTTTGGAGCTTTGGCACCCAAGCCAGGGGTAAGCCTCTGTCCGCACTGGCTGGTAGAGGCAATAGGGTTGGCCTACAGGTGCCTGTCCCTGGATGTCCCGCTAGGCCTACATGTCTACTCGACTAGAGAGGTCTCATCTTCCTGGGCCCTTTTCAGAGAGGTTTCGGTGGATGACATGTAGAGGGCGAGCTGGAGCTCCCCGCACACATTTGTACGGTTCTACATGCTGGATGTTACCAGACCCTCCATGACTTATGGAGTCGTGGGAGCATGCAACCCAGTGGTGTGAGCCACATACTGTTTCAAAAGCATTCTAAGACATTCCTTTCATTAATTTTGCATGATTGAGGTTGCCTTCTACCTGCCCCAACATCATCTTTAGGTCTATGTTAGTTAAGCTTCACACATGTGTGTTAGTGATGCTGTGCTTTTACAGTATGTTTGGGGTTTTCCTCTGTCCGCCACCCTATTGGTTGCGTGATTGTATAGGGTCCTGTATGTAATAGATTGCAGTTCCTGCGAAAGGGAACGTCTGGGATGTATTCACATCCTCTGTTCCCTGAGTAGGGACCAGATCTATTACTTTTGCTGTGGTAAGGTGCCTCCTGAGACGCTCAGTGGTGAAAAGAGGAAGTTGAGAGGGCACGTTGCTATTTATGCCCCACAGGGCGGGTCAAGGGCGCAGCTTTGACCTCTCAGCCATTCGCCGTGATTGTAGAGTTTTTCCGATGGGATTACCACAATCACATGATCATGTACCATAAGTAATAGATCTGGTCCCTACTCAGGGAACTGAGGATGTGAACACATCCCAGACATTTACATGGACACTTTTTTGTCTTTTCCGAATGGAATCTTTCTGGTTGACGGTTTCGGTTACTTGTTTACATGGGATGCCACCTAATCACAGAGAGTGAGGCGATTTGTGTGACTGGTGGAGAAATGTATGACTCCAGATTAAGTCACTGTACTAACTCCCATTCACTTATTTGCGTGCATCACAGTTGATTTGGCCACTTTATACTGTTCTTATAATACATCCACTGTGGCTGTGCAGAATAGTTTACCGGCATCACACAAAATGTAAGACTGGGCATGCGCATTAGAACGCAACCAGGAAGTAATCAGGTTTAACTGTTTACATGGTAGAATTCTTCTTTCAATTGTGTCATACTACCTCTCTGCTTCGGAATGAAATTTTGATCGGGTTGGCTGTTTCGCTGTTTTATATGGAGCATTTTCTTTTGGGTTGGGCCTTTAACCCGATTCCAATCGGAATAATAGGGCCCATGTAAATGCAGCTAATGAGGTCCCCCTCTCATCCCCTCTTCCCTCATTCAGCTCCTTAACTACGTTTTAGAATTTTTCAAAGTTGTGCAGTCAGGCTCAAAGCTGGGGTGAAGTAACTATTTCAAGTCAAAAACAGCTATGACAACATTGTTAACGATTTCACTATTTTGCCCAAGCAAATTCCTATAAATGGAAGTTCTTCATTACAAAATAGCAATGCGACGATGCACATTTCCACAGCTCACTGTTTGTTCTTGTAACATTCCCTTGGTTTCGCCGGTGGGGTACAGCCGGGGGAGGAATGCCCGCATCCCCAGCGCCTCACACCCACACGTGCGATCAGCCGATTGCCTTCAGCCGCGTGGGTGTGAGGGCATATAGGCTGGTGACTGCTGGGAGAGGGCGTGGGTTATTGTTCCTGTTTTCTGTTCATGTTCATGTTAGGAGACGTGACTGTGCACGCCGTTTTTGTTTTGGAGTTTGTGTTTGTTTAAGTTATATTAAAGGACGAGCCGTGGGGCTCATCGCGCTTCAGCAGCGGTGTCTTTTGTTTTTTTGGTTTCTCTGCACTCGCCTCACGACACGGCGTTACAGTTCTGGAACATAACTGTGCACATATGGGGTGGCTTGAGCCTAGGGAACTGTAGGGAGAAGATCTGTGTGAGCCAATCCACACTGTATGAGGGGCATGTGGTCTTTCAGTTTCTCTGAGTTTCAAGCCAAAACACATTGTGTCACAAAGGGTATTCCGGACACAAATCGGTGTACCTTTAACATGTCAACTGCCTAGCTTTCTATTACACAAAGTAGCCAAAATATTTATTCACACACTGTAAACATCTGTGAGCTCTATTCTCTGAAAATGTTCTCAAGTATTATCTTTGAATACAAATCTCTTGAGTCACCCAAGAGGCGCCAGTAATCAACAATATGTTCCACAAAATGAACAGCTGTGATACATAATTTCAGCACAAAGGGACTGCAAAATTGTTTGATTTGACATTTTTCTTGTTGGTGTTTTTTAGGTAAGAATATTTTAAAAATCCCCTCCACAAGGACACAAATAATGTGTCCCGTCCCGTCCCGTCCCCCCCCACACACCCACACACACACACCCATACACAGAGAGGGAGTTTGATGATAGGATGCCGTTACTCCACTACTGTATATCTTTACATAAAAAAATATTTGTTTGGCGCTATTTTCATGTTTAAAATATCAGATATCTGCTTTCATGCATAATTCAAAAGTCTTTGCTGATGTATTTATGCTTTCTTGACACATCAGGTAATGAAGTATAAGGGCTTGTGACAAGGCAAGATGACCAAACTCTAGGCAGCGATGGCTGACCTGCTGTTGTCTGACATTCTGTCTTCTAGTAGAATTTGGGAAGAAAGATGTTGTAGCATAAGACGATTATCCTGTACATTAACATGTGTCCCTATATTAACGTGTCCATTTCTGACAATGAAAGAGAAGACAAACATTCTTAAAATAAGGAGGAACATTCTCAGAAAAGATCATAAGTTTTATAAATACGTTTTACAAATCGTACATTTTTGTGGTAAATTTTTCTGTGTCTCTGTTTTTGACATGACATAAAATGGGCTTCCATATACCTATCCATAAAAGCAGGGCCACATATAGTCTTAAATCAAATAAAGATACGATACAACAAACCTAGACAGCACATACAGTATCAAAGGATCCAAATTGGGCACTGTACATGCCAGTTTTTATTTTATTTATTTTGTTATAGAAAGCATGCCCCTGAAGAACAACAAGCCTTCACTATTTACTTGTCATTTACTGATAAATATGTATATATTAAAGTCAATTTATATAGCCCTTAATCACACTACAGTATTAACAGGCCCACATTCTCCTAGAAACAAAGGAGACCCTCTTCAACTATGCCTTCCATCAAACAAGGAATAACTTAACCTGCCTGTAACTAAGCGTTCCTGAGCAATATGCTAATATCCATAACTCTTTTTCTAACTGTACTCATTGTAAATCTTTTTGGATGAAAGCAACAGCTAAAATACCTACAGTAAATGTAAAGCGTGATACAATTAACATGGGAAAGCTGTCCCAATGCAAATGTGTCTGTTCAAAATGTTTACTGTTTACTTTCTCCTGTCTCCACATTTCCTCCAGCTCTTCAGTGATGTAGCATACAAAGCTAGAGACCGGGAGGACCTCATAGCGGGCATTGATGAGTTTTTGGATGAAGTCGCTGTGCTCCCACCGGCAGAGTGGGATCCTACAATCCGCATTGAGCCACCAAAGAAAGTACCATCTGCTGACAAAAGGTTGGAACTGGAAAATACAGCACTGTATATGGAAATTATTATTTAATTATTATGTGATAATTATCTAATATATCTAGTCTGGAAAAGCCCATCCTAATTGTGCAAGCTTGGCATGATTTACTGTGTTAATATGTTCCAACTGCCCATATTTAATCAATCATTGGCAGGTGTTTGGACCACCTTCAACCAATCAGAATTGACTGGCCAGTGGTTCTCTACCCAACTGCCAGTTTTCACTAGAATTCCCAGACATACAGTATTATGTAAAAGCAACTGAAGCTTGCAAATGGTTTTTCCTACTATGTCTGTAGTACATTCCACAATGTCAGTTCACCCTACATTCTGAAAACCTTTTAGTTTTATTTTCTATGTTTCCTACTATTTAGTTTGACTATTTTTACAAATAAAACTCATGTAAAACAAGGACTTCAAGTTTTCAGAGAATACCAAAAAGAACCACAAAGAACTATTCATATTACAACTCAGTGTAAATATTAATTGCCGTATGCCAATATTTCTTGTTTGCAGGAAATCTGTGCTTTCCTTAAATGAACTGGGCCAGATGAATGGTACAGCCGGAGGTGGAGGAGGTCTGGCAGAGGATGAGGAAATGCCTGTGCCACATGAACTGGGAGAGGAGCTGGCATTCACAGGACGGTAGGCAGCCCACACAGCTTGGTAGACAACTTCACCTGCATTATGCAAATCAGGGGAATATTTCAATGTTTATTTCTGCTTTTTCCTAGTGCAATGGAAACAAGAAAACATTGAGTGCACTTTTATTATGGAGCACTGCAAGACTGCAAAGAACAATGTATTACTGTTAAAGAATGTCTCAAATCATATTAAACTGATTTGAGATGCACGCTATGGTGATTGTTGTATGGTGTATTATTCTAGAAAGTGTCTCTGTGTAATATATAATTATAAAAACATTTTTTGAAACCTTCCATTTTGAGCATGGTCTTTTCATATGACTTTAAAAGGCTTAATATCCAAAAATGTATGTTTTGCCTCCTATCACCATGAAACGCCACTTTCTGTGACAAAGTATTTAACGTACATACAGTACCATTGTGTTTTGATGCATATAAAACACACGTGATTGGCCAGGGACCCATCGTTGTAGCTCTGCCCCTAGTGGCCAGATAATATGCACTAATGTTACTGTAAGATATAATACAATTTGTAATTGTAGAAATATTTTATTTGACAATTAACACGGGTTTTAGCTTCAGTGTAGACAAGCAATGCTAGAAAATAGCAATGCCAAAGACAATCTTTAAAACCAGGTCACATACCGGACATTAACATTCAGTCTTAACTTGTATGTTTCAGATTCTAGCCACACAATGAAAGAAAATAGCAAATGATATGATGTTAAATTGAGAATGATCCTTTTTCTTTACTTCCTTCTTAGGTAAATCGTGGTTTAATGAAGTACTAGCCATTCCTGTCACAAGAAATGTCCGACTGAAATTGTTCTACTCACTTTAGAAAGAATTATGCAGCCAAGCATATGACACATCATGACTAATGCGTGCGTGTGTGTGTGCATGCATGATAGCTTCTGTGGTGGACTGTATCTGGACATTAAGCGTAAGCTGCCGTGGCTGCCCAGTGATTTCTGTGAGGGTTTCCACATCCAGTCCATCTCGGCCGTGATGTTTATCTACCTGGGCTGCATCACTAATGCCATCACTTTTGGTGGTCTGCTGGGTGATGCCACAGACAACTACCAGGTGAAACACAAGCATCTGCATGTCATTCAGGTTAACTGGCTAGACCAGGATATACTATATATACAGTAGCATGTCATTATGTACTGTACAGTGTGTGTGCACAAATCTACATGCATGGATTACGTTACTACCACTACTGCTCCTAGTAATACTACAACTACTATTACAAGGGTGGGCAGGAATGAAGCACATTTACTTGTACTTGACCTAAGTACATTTTTAGTGTATACTTTTTCACTACATTTGAAAGATAAATATTGTACTTCACTATACTACTATATTAATTGGACTCCACAATACATTAAATTAATGGTCCAATACATGTTACTTTGAAGCATAGCTGCTTTGAAGTCAGTTAATTAATATTCTTGTCTTTAAAATGCAATAGGCTAAGTGTTTGTAACCAATCACAATAAATGCCAGCCAAAGTTACATTTTCACTTGGCAGTGGTAATGATGGCTATGGCTAAAGATGACGATTCCTCACCAGAACGTCCATGTTTGAGATGTTTGAATAAGCATGTGAATGATATAGTTTAATTGTTTGCTCTGTTTACCGTCAACAAACTTCATCACTGCCTACGAAAATTTGCCGTCAAACCTGAGAAAGCATGCATACAGTATGGTATAAAACAACAATGGCAGTTTTGTACATTCAATTGTGTTTTCTATGCATTTTCTATGTGGCATATGTGCTTTTTATTCTCCAGGTTCTAGAAGCAAGTCGGTGCATTCAGTAGGTTGTTTCAGAGTCATTAGTCATGCTGTACAAAAGAGCACAGACACAACATGTCTGGATTCAGCTGATCCACAAGGTGCTGTCAGGTTGCTGTACAGCATCGTGCTCTGCTTTACTGCCATTTGTCCCTTCTATTATTCTCACTGTTTTATTCATCCTGCCTGCCTCCTCATTAACCTCCCTCTCTGTTTGTCTTTATATCTCCCTCTGTTCACCTTCTCTCTCTTTCTCCCCCCTGTCTTTCTCTTTCTCTCTCCCTCTTCCCCACATCTCTCTCTCTCTTTCTCTCTCTCTCACCCTGCCTCTCTCTCTCTCTTTTCCTCTCCCCGCATCTCCCTCTCTTCTCTCTTCTCTCTCTCTTTCTCCCCCCCTCTCTCTCTCTCTTTCTTTCTCTCTCTCCCCCTCATCTCCCTCTTATCTCTCTGTCTGTGTGTCTCTCTCTCCAGGGTGTCATGGAGAGCTTCCTGGGCACGGTGATGGCTGGCACAGTGTTCTGTCTGTTCAGTGGCCAGCCCCTGATCTTCCTTAGCTCCACTGGTCCCATCCTCATCTTTGAGAAGCTCCTGTTTGACTTCAGCAAGTGAGCCTCCCCACCGCAGTGCATTGAGACACTCCCACCTCTGCCTGCCAGGCTGCGCTCTGTTTGATGTCAATAGTCTCATCATGACGTTCAGTCCTCCATACTGATTAATTCATTCATTCATGCATACCTGTGATCTGTATTCATCTGCCGTTCACGTCTTTCTACATTTCTTTATCATTTGTTGCGGTTAGATATATTTACACAATCCATACACTATTTGAACTGCATGTATTATTTATAACCCACTGGTAACACTCAGAATTTGTGTAATAGCATTTAAATGACACACACGGTGCATCTTAAATTATCTTCGAAATATCTTTAAGTTTAGTGATTGCATGCCCTCTGTGTGACATTTAAACTGTACACTTGAGAAGCCCTTTGAGACCTAAACTGTGATGAAGGATCCTTAAAGAAACTGGATTAGATCTGGATATACAGTAGGATCACCAGGACATATTATCATCGGGAGAAGGGGGGGGGGTGTAATTAAGGTTTTAGAATGGCAAGGTTGAGTGTGTACCTATATTACCATCAATGCAGCTGTGTTGTATGGTTATACTACTGTTTCCCACCGGCCCATGTGTTGATGTACTGAAGACGTCAAGCAGCAGCAATAAGTTATAGTATAAGCTTAGTGTTATATTAGGTTATATATACTGTATATAGATATGCCTTACTCTATGTGTTATATATGGCTAATGTACTTTTCCAGTGTTTCCTCCTGGTTGCCACGGACGCCAGCTACATCATCAAGTACATGACACGCTTCACTGAGGAGGGCTTCTCCAGCCTCATTTCCTTCATCTTCATCTCTGACGCCATCAAGAAGATGGTGGCCTCCTTCGAGTACTACCCAATCAACACAGACTTCAGGCCAGACTACATCACCTCTTACAAGTGTGAGTGCCTGGCCCCAGACCCGGTTGAGTTAGGCCACATAAACATATAGCAATGGTCTAGACCAGAGGTCTTCAACAGGGGTTCCGGGACCTAACATGAATACAAGCTGTGCTATAAATATATAAATGTGTCAAATATTATTTTAATGGCTTAATGGTGGCCTACTTTCATACATGGCAATATAGGCCACATACATGCACATTATTGTTGGCCCGGCAACTAAATATGTTATACCATATGTGATAGGGGGTCCCTGTGCCGTGTCTCTATCAATAAAGGGGTCCTTGGCCCGAAAAACGAAGACCTCTGGTCTAGACTAATGTTTCTGATGAGGGCACAAGTAACCCTAGAGGTGTTAGGAGGTACTACATACTGTATTTTCTACTTGTATTGAAACTACTATTAGGACTCAATATGCCTAAATACATGTATTTATATTTTCTTTGATATTGTAGAAATGTAAAGGGTACTTTCTTAATAATTGAAAGGGGGTACAGACTTACTATACAATGAGCTGTATGGATATGTATTGTAGTGGGGTAATCCTTTCAGCACTGGAGTGAAAGGACTATTGTGAGTTTCAAACCAAAACATGTAACAACAGTAAGACTGGTTTCACCCACAAAGTTATTGCTAAAAAAATGAAATTGAAGTCAAAATATTGAAAGCAAAGATCTGGCTACGTCAATCATCCACATTATCTATTGGAAGTAGTTTACCCTTTCAGACGTCAATCAGTTACAGGTTATATTTCAAACATTTCAAAAGATGATTATATCTGCTACAACTTGAAAAGCCAATGATTGTCATAAATTATTGAAGACATTGAGTTCTGTAACTGATTTGTCTCCTGTTTGTTTTCACCACAAACAAACAACATGGTCGCTATCTCTTTCAAGTGAGTACCTTACTTTGTATGCATGGCCTTCGATGGCATCTCTATGCTGTCTCTATGCTGTTGTGTTTTTACGTGTTTTTGTTAGTCCCCGCCTCACTTCTCCTTTTCTTTTTTGTACCCCTCTCCCTTCATTTGTTTCTCTCTGTCTCTGACTCCTTGTCCTTGGCTTTTCTCTTTGCTTACATAAACAGTGGCTTCAATTATCTTCAATGGTTCAGTTCCTTTACCAGATAGCAGCTCTGTTTCTGGGGTGAGTTCTTGTTTCCTTTGGTCTTTCTATGGAATTCATAATGTTTCGATATACATGCATAACGTATCTCATACACTTTGATTTAAAACTTTACAATGCTAAGAATATGTTGCTTCTTTCAGCAGGAGCTGTAGAAACATGTTTTGTATATGTTTTATTTATGTTTTGTTTAGGCATGTTATCTTTACTTTCCTCAAGGGCTTCTCATGTTCTATATTATGTAATCTACAATCTCTCCTTGTAGAATAATAATGTCCATCTCTCTCTTGTCTCTTTCCATCCCTAAAACTACCTAAACATTTACTCCTCATGTCATACAATCTCATCTCATGTCATCTCATGTCATCTCATCTCATCTCCTCAATCACATTCTCTGTCTCTCTCCTTCCAGTTGGTTGTGACAGCTCTTGACTGGAGCCAGTTGAGCAAGAAGGAGTGTCTGAAGTATGGAGGCTCTGTTGTGGGCAAGTCCTGCAAATACTCCCCTGACCTTGCCCTCATGTCCTTTATTATGTTCTTCGGCACCTATTCCATGACAGTCTCCCTGAAGAAATTCAAGTTTAGTCACTACATTTCCACGAAGGTGAGGAGGCCACTCAGTCTGGATCACGTCTCAAGAATGTTCTGAATTCAAAATGTGTCATAACATTTAACATGAGGTTGGCACCCCCATTTCATTCTCAAAATCACCATAGAAATAGCACTGTATTCAAATTTAAGGTATAATTAGCTATTGTAAGCTAATACACTTTTTATCACCAAATCTTTCTGTCTCTGTAAAACAATGTGTGGGGCGGAGCTTCTGAAGCAGCACCTTCTGTAATTTTTGTTTGATTTGATTTCAAAGTTAGGGAGTCTTCTCGAGAATGACTGACCCCTTACAACTGATATTCAAACATTTAGCTTTGTACAACGGAAGAGCTGTTACCATTACATATAGGTTATACTAGCATATATAGGGCAATATGCACACCAGTGTCTTACCTAAAACATTTTAAAGTCAGTCATTATCCCAGTTATCACTCATGCAGTTCATTACTATAAACCCCTTGCTTTTGCAGAAATCTATAACTTTAACCAGCTACTCCATGGCCAAATGATATACAACCATGAATTACTATTACCTTGAGGATATCTCAGGTGCAGGACTGCTCGAGCTCTCACTGACTTCAACCAACTAAACCCCCATGCCAAACTCATACAATTGTGTTTCTTCTTGAGATCCTCTTAATCCAATGTCTCCTGCAGTATATGTCAAGTCCCAAACAGTTAACAGTGTTGCTCTCATGCTAATCACAATCTCCCACAACGTCATGTCTATCCTGCCAGACAGCAAGTCACGTGGAATGTCAAAATAAGATATGCCTGGCCTTTCCAAACAAAAGGATTATCTTGGTCACAGTTTAACATTTTCCATGCTTTTGAAATGAAGCGCATGCGGTCATGTCTGTGTGATGCCACAAAGACATATCAGTGCTTCTGATTAGACTTGTTTTGAATGGTCCTGTCACTCAATCACTCACTTTGCCATGTTGATTCCTTCAGCTGAGGAAGCTCATCAGTGACTTCTCTATATTCATGTCCACCATGACGTTTGTGGGTCTGGATATGTTGATGGGCCTCCAAACACCAAAGCTCACCGTACCCACAGAGTTTAAGGTACACAAACACAATGTATATGTATTTACTGTATGATTGGACTTTCATTTAAGTATCTAAAAGTTCATCCTTTGTAATATTTTCAAATCATTCTCAGATATTACTGTACAACTGAATAATCATGTAGATACAGTTATTTATTCACTTAATTCATTCATTCACCCATATGTTTGTGGGTGAATGAGTCGTGGCCTGGAAGGGGCCTGTTCTTCAGTGTTATTTTCCTGTTAGCCTACCAGAGCAGACCGTGGCTGGTTGGTGATGCCGTTTGGTAACAACCCCTGGTGGATGTGTGTGGCCAGCTTCATCCCTGCCTTGCTGGTCACCATCCTCAAGTGACACCAGAGCCATGGAGAAGAGAAAGTCGCGCCAACGCAAGTTTGACATTTTCAATGTGTCACATGGTTCATGGAGATGCAAAAGAGTTCCAGGAAGTTCTTGGTGGACAATTTTAATTGATAAATAAAAATAAATAACTGCACTTTTTGATCATTAATAGTTAATAAATGCATTGATTTACATTTACAATATCATTTATAGGGTACTCTAAGTATTTGCTGCTAACTTCTGGGAACTGTTTTAAGGTTCCACATTCTTCCATTGCTGTGAAAAATACGGTTCATTGGAGTGAACGGAGTTGACGCGACTCTCTTCTACATGGCTCTGAGTGAGACCACCACTGCTTTGTAACCTGCCGCCATGGTGACAGCTGAAAGAAATACACGCAACAGGCTACTGTTGCCTAGGAAACAAGCTGGACTTTAAAAAGAATGTCTAACTCCCCTGTTAGCAATGAAAAGAGATAGGTCTGTCAGGTTTCCAGGGGCTTGCAAGTGTACTACCTGTATGCATGTATTTCCAATGGTGATGGATAAATCCTCTTATTATCTGGTAACAGATAACACTATGTATGGAAATATCTTGCTGACAACGACAGGGTTAAATTTGCACACTTTAACATAAATTGTGTTATGACAGTTTATTATGGCAATCCCATGACAGTGAGAGAATACAGTAGAATACTGTATATTCATGTTTGTACTGAGAGTAAAGAGATAAACAGCACTAACACAACACAAGCCAGGCAGAATGCTGTATGTGACGTATCACAACGAATGAATTGTTTGACGTGTTGTTCCTGCACAGAAAGGCTGTGGCTACCACCTGGATCTTTTCTGGGTGGGGGTGCTGATGGCAGCCTGCTCCTTCATGGGCCTGCCGTGGTATGTAGCGGCCACCGTCATCTCCATTGCACATCGACTCGCTGAAGATGGAGAGTGAGTCCAGCGCCCCTGGAGAACAGCCCCAGTTCCTTGGTGTCCGGTCAGTCAACAACAGAATTCAGCATGGCCATGTACTGTATGAATGTTCATTGGTTGCAGTTTCTTTACTGTAATACGGACCATTGGAAACAAGGTGAACAACAAGCTTCTTTGTTAAACGTCACAGTGGATGCACGGGTTTCTTTCCGAGGTCTGTGGGGGGATGTTGAAGAAAAAGTTCTTTGAGAAAAATATTTTTCTTTCTTTGATAAAATATTTTTCTTTGTCCACTAACACTGAATGGAGTATTAAAGTTGGCCTACGTGTTCCTTTACAACATCAACATTACTAAGATGGGTCAAAGGCCACTGGTTGAAAAGAGTTCAATAGCAAACAATGTGTATGAGGCTGGCTTGATCTTGGCACAGTAAAATATGTCTACGTCTAGTCAATAGAGTACAGAATTATAGTAGTGTTCAAACCCTTTTAGCCATGAACTCAAATATGGGTTGTGAGCTTTCTCAAACTATGACCAATGAACACCATTGAAAAATGAATGCGGATTTTATAACATTTGATTTCAAATAAATACAATCTACAATCCTAATCTCTCAACCCCTTAAACGATCCTCTAACGACCTGTACCCAATCAATCACTGCATGACAAAAGTGTTTTTTATCTACCATAGTAAGACTCTACCCTCTAGGACCTCATGTCATGTCACAAGCTAGCATAGTCCAGGGATGCTTCAGCCTCTTTGACAGTCAATTCAGTGTAACATGATAACAGACCCCAGTCCTATTGAACACTACTGTAGTATTAGATTGAAAGAGTGCTTTCCAAAGGAGCTCCACTCCCTGACGACTCAGCACAACTGAGAAATGTCTGTGAGCCTGTGCCAATTGAATGCTTTCATGATATTATTCATGCCCTTGCCCTGATAAATTGAAGTTGTTTCCTAATGGCGTGTATACTCTGTATAGTCATTTGTAGCCTGTGAATTAATTCTACTGTCACTTATGTACTCCTCCCTTCTAAAATATAGAGAACAAAGGGTGACTGGCACTCTGGTGTTTCTACTGACAGGAGTTTCCATTTTCCTCGCCCCAGTTCTACAAGTAAGGACACAAATGCAGTGATGAAAACACAGACCAGTGTGGATTTATTGTATCTGTTGATTGAGGATTTTATACTTTGATTTTTTGGCATTGGCAATCCAGGGCACATTAAGGAATAGCTCCTAATTCCATGGTTCCATACATTCCTAGTCTTGCTCACCCATGGAGTTAATTTCACTGAAATCCATCCTTCAGATATCATCTACGTATAATATATAACTATCTGTTTAAACTAATTCCCTTAAAGGTATAGTATGCGCTTGCAACCTTTTGTCAAATTCACCAAATATCTCATCACATTTCGCTAGTTTACAGTTCTGTGCGTGCCGAAAAATAATCTGGTACTTCTACACAGCCCTGGCTCTGAAATAGGAACACAAAGTGGTGCAGACCGCACACAACAACAATGCCATAGCCTGTGTTATGCATGTCCAATGTGTGGGGCGGAAGCACCCTATGGCATTGAAGGGAGAGGTGCTATGATTTGAGTTAAAGTTACATTTCACCTAGCTTTACTATACCACCTTTAATGCTGAATGACACACATTCTATCAACTGATGTTTTCCTCTTCCTATTTCTTTTGTTGCTAGTTCATCCCCATGCCAGTCCTGTATGGGGTGTTTCTCCACATGGGCGTGGCCTCTCTCGGTGACATTCAGGTGTGCAGGCTCCACTATGCTACTGTACAGAATCAGCTAACACAAACAAGCCCTCATTAAAATACACAAAAACAAGGGTGTGATGACCATATGTTTGTGAAAAGATGTTTAGAAGTAAGGAGTTATGGCTTTATGCATGTTTGCTTTACTGGATCTTAATAGCTTATTAAAACTGAACAATAACTTGCTCACATCGCACTTAACTCATAAGTTAAATACTTTTGTTTAAAAGTACTTACACTTTCAGTAGATAAGGTGGGTGTCTATCCCATTTACTTTATTATTTTGCTGCCAAGTAGGCAGAAAGTTGTGATATAGTACCATGAGCAAAGCACCTGCTTTGTGTTTTTAATCTAATCATTTTGGGTGGACAGACACCAGTCCCATGACACTTCTCACAAGTGTCTCAGTGTCTCATGTTTGTGGAGCAGGTAACCAGATGTGGCCCTTCAGTCAATACAAAACACAGAGCTCCAGATGAATGGGTATTCATAAGTATTCTCAAAGTTTAATAGAAACACAAACGAAAAGGTAGAGAATATGTGTTAGTTCACCACATGTTTTTGTGTATGTGTGTTTTGATTGTCACCTTCATTTGTTTAGTCTAACCTCTGCCCCCTCTCACAGCTCTGGGACAGGCTCAAGCTGTGCATGATGCCATCCAAGCACCAGCCGGACGTCTTATACCTGCGGCACGTTCCACTGAGAAGGGTCCACCTCTTCACGCTGGTGCAAGTAGTCTGTCTGTCCGTGCTTTGGATCCTCAAATCCACATTCCTGGCCATCGTCTACCCAGTCATGGCACGCTGTAGGCAGCCAGCCTAGGCTACTGGTGAACACCACGCGTATGTCTGAGACAAAATCTCACTTTCTTACAGGAGCAGATGTTGACTTCTTGACCCATGACAAAGTATGCACGTTTTATTAACTATCATAAATATACAAAGATTAGAAAGAATACTGCTAGTACTCTACAAAAAATATATAGCCTTTTTAAAGGAACGTTGTGACTTCAGAGAACTGTTACATTGAGCCTTAGTGCTTATAGACTTTATTGCAGGTTTTATTATTAATTAATTAATCTTGGGTCAAACATGGTGACAGAAGTGGCAGGGACCCAAATCATGGCACCTACTGACCACCTACTATGTCTCGTGATCCCCGCCCTGTGCTAGTCTCGTCACTACATGTGTTTACCGTGTGTTTCAGGCCTGTTTGCCCATCACTCCCTGCCCCATGTTTCCCAGTCTCGTTAATTCTACCTGTGTCTGTTTAATCATGTCTAACGTGCTGCACCTGCCCATTGTTGCTGTGAGCCAATGGTCTGTCTTCCTGTCTTGTCTAATAGTGTATTTAGCCCCAGTGTTTTCCACAGTCCTGTGTCGGTCATTGTAAATGTGAATGTTCATGTTACGGTTTGTGTTGCTCCCCATGTTCCTACCGTTTGTTCTTTTGGAATAAACCTTGTTTTGAGTTATAACTGTGTCTTGTATTTGGGTCCTCACCTCTTGGCAAGCGTGACACCTACTTGTGTTGACCTAGTTCAATGTAGCAGGCAAAGGCAATACGAGGACAGGCAATGGTCAGGCGATAGGCAAATAACGGTATATCCAAAAGGTATTGACTCACCACACAACGCTATCCCAGCCTTGGCAATGTGTGTTTAATTTGGGGAGTGGACTTTCTGAGTGAGCACTCTAGGGCATTGAATGGAGAGGTGTTTTTTCAAATATCAGCATCACCTTCCACATATCTAATACTGTATTCTAACATGCCTGATACATCTCAAACTGACACATATCTCTTATAGTAACTAAGAGTGTAATATTTATCTAACAATTTCTTAATGACTCATAATTGTATCCCAATTGAGTTACTTTGCATCTTCAACACTGTCTTAACATGTTATTCATAAGCAGACAACTGATAATTTATTTATGCATAGCAATTAATTCCTAAGTAAGTAATGAATTATTCAATTGTTAAACTATAATAATACATTATGTGTCAGGCAAATACATGTTCAATGTGCAGATAGGTGTATTTGTTTTTATGTTGAGTTCAAGCATTGTTTATTTCACCTTTAACATAAAGTTTCAAACTAAATTTGACTGTGAAGGATGCTAGGCTGCAAATAATTAGGTGGAAGGCAGAACATTATACATTTATAAGATATTTAGCCTAGCCCTAGGCTATTAAAATGAACACCAAAAACAAACAACAAAAACAAGAACTGTTGTACATGGAATATATGGAAAGCTTGAACAAACATGTTTCTCACATTGAGCATCTTCAGGTTTCACCTTGTGCTGGCTAGATCATTTATTTGAATATCGGTGTTGTGATCTCAACAAGTCTGGGCAGATTACTGAGCAGGCATGATCAGAGGCTGCAACAAGTAAACATTGCACTGAAATTATTTTATAGTATTTTATAACTAAACTAATACATAACACTAAAATATTTTGGTACAATATATCAACAACCCTATCAAATACAAAATCAAAAATACTATTTTGTGTTTGAAATACATGTATCATAAATACTGCCCATCCCTGCGACTGGCAGGATTAACAGACCAATAGAAGGCTTGGAACCAAACAAGGTAACACTACAATAGCAACTAATAAAAGAGAACACACGTGCTAAATAAATACACATGGGCTACATGAAACACCTGGGAGACAATTAGCAAAAGGGCAGCGCTAACACTGGCATGCTAAACCAGGTAGGTTTGATTGTGACACATGGGTGGAGATACATTATACAAGGTGTGTTGAATTACTTGTCTAACAGGTGCAACAAAACTCATGAGAGTCAGATGTCAATCAAACAAGTATGTACAACAGCAGAAGACTGATCAGCCACATGGACTGCATTTTATATAGCACTTTTATTCAAAGCATTTTACCTCACGTTCACCATTCACACACAGATTCATACACTAACGATGATTGCTGCCATGCAAGTAGCGACCAACCACCGGTGGCAGTTGGGAAAGAGGGGGGGGGGGGGGAGTCTTGCTCAAGGATGGTTGTAGGTAGGTCAACACCAGTGTGAATCCTCGACCTTCCGGCTGGGAGGTCTGACCACCACACCCAGACCACTACATACTATGAGGCGCCGTCCTGGACAAAAGCCGAGCGAAAATTGCGAGAGGATACGGGTACACCTTCCTGCTCCGGCTTCACCTCAGAGGGTTTGAACAATCTCTCATTTCCATTGCCTTATTTCACCCTGAAGTATACTGAATCAATGACACGCTCTTCTAAGCGGGGATGGAGGGAGACAGGTAAATGGATGTGTTCTCGCTGCTCAGATAATAGGCCTGATGGGCATACGCAAGATGTTGGACATGGTCTTCTCCCAACATGACCTGGCCTGGCTGGATGACATCCTGCCCGAGAGAGAGAAGAAGACAAGAGAGAATAAAGACACGAAGAAGTCCAAACCAGACGACAGCGAGGATGAGGTGAGGATCTCAAGCGACTGATGCCCCCTGCTGGAGTTCTGGGTTATGACATAGTTATGGCAAGTCTTACTCGTGTTCGTGTGTGTGCGCGCGCAGGACAAGTACCACCCCTATTCCAACTTTTCGCCTGGTTCAGACTCAGACGTGGACCGCAGGTACTGTGTCCTCAAACATCCCGCACAAAGACCTGGTGTGCTCCGACACCAGCCGGTGTCCCGCTGCATGACGTGTTGTGTGTGTGGCAGCGGGCAGCACACCTGCTGCTACACACACACACACGCACGCACGCACGCACGCACGCACACACACTCGCATACACACACACACACACATGAGATGTCTTATGAAAGTCTACACACACACACACACACACACACAAACAACATTATGCTTATATTTTTCTACATATTTTTGCCATCTAAATAACAAATTCTCAGTGGCTTTGCCGGTAAAGGCTATGGATTCAAATCCTACATTTCACCCAAGCAGCGTTTGACTTTGAGAATATATGAATTACTAAAACACAACAACCAATAATTAATTATGATATTGTGACATTTCCATAAAATATTAACAGTGCAGGAGATCAAACAAATATTTTGAATTATGAAATCTGCCAAAAACTCTCAGAATACATATGGGTGGGTGTGCTTTTCTAATGTAATACTTGCACAGCAAACTTTAGTGAAGTTCCATGTGCATATTAGCATATAGCATGCTTTTTTTTTTTGTCTCCCAAGGACTGAGACTACAAGGCTAATTGTCATTGAATGCTGATTACTTTTTTTTGCAGATGAGATCTGTGACATTTAGCGATTGAATAAGTGACCAAGGTGAAGTCAAATAATTTATTATTTCTACTCTTGACCAATGTGCTTGTGTGTAAGTCACTTTGGATAAAAAACAACTGATGACTTAAATGTAAATGTAGATATGTACTTTAACATTCCACCCAACACTGCTGTGATGTAACAACCAAATTAATCAGCATTACTCTAAAACCTATAGACCAGAACATTAGTACAAGTAAACCATAAAAAATGTCTTTGCTTCACTTTGTTTCTGTTATGTTTTCCCCTTTACTATTTTATATTGAAAGAGACCATATGGCAGCCACATATACCGTTAATATACACCTGAAGTGTTGTGGCGTGTTCCGCTGCATGATGTGATGTGCGTGCGTGCGTGCGTGCGTGCGTGTGTGTGTGTGTGTGTATACAGTATGTATGTGCGTGCGCTTTCATGCACAGTACCAATTGCAAGTATCTTATTTAGAAGATGCTTTTATTAAAAGCAACTTAAAAGGAAAAAAGCATTGCATGTAATGTGCAGGGTTAAACTACTTACTCAATACTTATAGGTAAAGCTACTGGGCTCGAACCAACATCCATCCAGCTGGGATTCAAACACCCAGACCATACATGTGGTTGTTTCTTATCTCTCTGTGTTAAATGTTAAGCATGTCTGTGACTCCCATATGTCTGCTTTGAGTTTCTTGCCAGTCTATTACCATGGTAAATCTAAAACAAATTTAAGACAAATGCTTTATAATTATGAACTGAGTGTGCTATTCAGCCAAGCATATAACCATCTATTTTACCCCATATTGTATTAACATTGCACAATACTGATGGTTTAGCTTGAAACGAGAGCCAGCATTTGAGTTTTCCTTCATGCATTGCTTTGAAAGAGTAATAATTTGCAATGGCCACATATTCATAAATTTTAAATAAAGTTCATAGAACTGATTAAACTTTTTTTTAAACAAAATGTTTGATTGAGTTAGCTAGATTAGTTGTCATTATTAGTACAATAACAAATTATTGGCATTAATGAACACATAGATGTTCTAACCTTCTATAACCCTACAATCACTGACGACCTATCAAGGCCAAGATGACCTGTTCTCTGTGTGTGTGTGACTGCGGTTGACGGTGGATGTGATTGTGATAACTAGACCTTGCTATTCCTAAGCATTAATCTGCACCTGAAGATTTCCTGCCCTTCGTCTCCAGCCATGCCAATGGGCAGAGGGAGGCCCTGTCCTGTGCCACAGGTCAAGATCCAAATGGAGTCAGATTTGGACTCGGACGAGGCGTGGCACGTCCGAGCAGTAAGACAACTATTTAGACTCTCTGGTCTGCCTACCTGGCCCACTGGCCTGGCCGCTGTGGCCTGGCTGCTGGACAGACACACAGACATGCACAAGGTGTTATGATGGACAGCTGTAAGCACAGTTGGCTGGAAATAAAATGGATGAGGCCAGTGCATTATAAATGCCCACATTTGATGTTTTTACTTTTGAATATATTCAGTAGCCCATTTAGCCAATAAATATTGAATGCATCTACACTATGCTTAGTGATGGTTAAACCATCTGCATTGTACGAAAATACATATGTGAATATAAATAGCTGCGTCGTTCTTGTCTAATTTAATTCATTCCTGTTAGCTGTCAGTAAGCTACTCTGTGATTGTAGGCTATATACTTTATGTTTCAGTAACACATGCCCAGTATTATAAAATAGCCTACGTGTCTCCAACAGTAGTTGTCAATTTGTTCCACTCTGCATGCATAGCAGTCTCTCCATAACCTCTGTCAATCAGATCATAAGCAGATGTTTGAGCTAATCAACTGAACAACACGTTTGGTGGCCATTTAAAAACACAGCCGCCAGCAGACTGGTTGATTGGACCACCATCTAATCAACCAGTCCACAGAAATCATATGGACAATTTGCTGAACATTACCACAAACTAAACTGGTTGTTCTGTACTGAGTCTCAAGCATTTTTTTATTGAGTTTCCAGAATTCATAGTACATTGTATAGGCTATTTTAGAAAGGTGTCTTGTATGATCTTGCATTCAAGTAAATTACATCAAAGCACATTTGCTAATACTGTAGTATGTTTTCAATTGAAAAAAAAGTATCAAATCTTTTGTGAAATTAATATCACAAATTTTTGTCACAATTGTCAGATTATCAGTTAACGAGGATATTATGAATTAAAAGATTTGTGCCAAGAACCAAAACAAAACCCAATGTGTGTACAATAATGAAACTTTATATTGTTAGTATTTTAGTGTTGCATTATGCATGGGATTGTGCTGTAGTGTAGTCATAATTCAATCTCAACCATTTCCTTTTGCACCTTGACCTCTAATAGCACTTTACATGTGTCACCCAACAAATCAAGAAACAACCAAAACTTCTGTGAAAATATATTGATTCTGTATTCAGTTATGGAGAATAAATTGTTTATGCATAATGTTCTGTTGACTGTATATAAATAAGGGGAGGACATTTTTCATTAACAAAATGTTGACATTGATGAAAACTATTTATCATACTTTTATTTTTTTAGATTTGATCAATTTCATAATGAAATGTTACAAAACAAAACATTGATATTCACAACAGTGGATTATTTTGTGTTTATCAGAAAAGTAATTTTACATTTACAAAATGCCTACGCCAGATGACAGTCAGCTATTTTAAAAACATTCCAGATGGTGAAAGATTTTTGAATGTCACATTCATTCACAAGGACAATTCTGATAAATATACTGTGTGTGTGTATGTATATATATATATATATATATATATATATATATATATATATAATAAAATAAAAAAGACAGGACAA
>JAODUE010011728.1:0-18985 GCA_027564755.1 Amblyopsis hoosieri | reverse complement strand
ATATGTATACACTGCGTGTGCTGTACACTGTATATATGTACATATATGTATGTACTGTATATAAGTACATATATGTATACACTGCGTGTGCTGTACACTGTATATATGTACATATATGTATGTACTGTATATAAGTACATATATGTACACACTGCGTGTGCTGCACTGACTTGCGCTGCTTCTTTTCCAGGTCATGGTTGCGGCTCTGCTGACCCTCCAGGTGCAGCCGGGTGTCTTGCAGCTCGCTGGTCAGACGCTGACACTTCTTCTTCAGCTGCTGGCAGGCGCGCTGGGACTCGTCGCTGTCCGCCTGCAGGTCGCTGATCTACGGGGCCACACAGAGGACAAACCTAACGCGCTGACGACCAGGAATGACTGCAATGATACAGTAATCTCTTGGGCGGCTGGTATATTTCACTAATGATGTCTATCACCAATCACAACGAGTTTTTCTCTCGTTTTTTCCTTTGAAAGCATTATAGCAAAAAGCCATTGCAACTATGATGTGCTCGATGCTGCACTGTACATATAGGCTACTGTGGAGAGATGCCACGTGTGGTAAACCGGAATAGTAAAATGCAGGCGTGCGTGTGACCGTGATTCATGCGCATGCATGTCCAGGCCTCGCACGTAATGTGTGTGTGTGTGTGTGCGCGCGTGCGTGCCTTACCCGTCTCTCCAGCTGCCGTTTGTTCTGCTGCTCCACCTCCAACTTGTCGTCAAATTCCTGCTGGAGCCTCTTCTTGGTGAACTCGATGTCGCGGATGGCGCGCTCGTACTTCAGCCGCCACTCGCCTCCTGCAGCAGACACGACAGCGCCGTCAGAAAGCAGGCATGCTGCTCTGTGGGTCACCGAGTGGGAGGCGAAGATCGCAAGCGGACAATTGAACGAAGGAACATCAATGAAAGGCTTCCGCGCTTTACTATCGTGTTGTTCCGCATACTGGCCGTGAGCAAAGTTGCGTCAAAAAAGTCTGCTGGTTCCTGATTGGATGACATCCTATTTAGTCACGTGCACACCATAGTTTCTGGAGCGCTCTGCTCAGAAATATTTGGTTTGCACGCACACACACACACACACACACACACACACACACACACAGGTATAGCATTAGCTAAAATACAGTTACGTGGTGTTTGGTGGGTCTCTAATAGATTAGTTCTCTCTAGGTGGGTCTTGGCACTCAAAGGTTTGGGAACCCCTGCCTTACAGCACTAGCAGAGCCATGTAGAAGAGACAGTTGCATCAACGCCGTTCACTCCGAAGTTTCCTTCGGATTGAGGAACTTCAAAACTGTTCCCGGAAATTAGCTGCATATACTAGAAGTACCCTATAAATGATATTGTAAATGTAAATCGATGCATTTATTGAATAATAATTACAAAAATGTGCAGTATCTGAATTTATCAGCTCAAATTGCCCACCATGCAATTTATTTTTGCATCTCTCTTCTACATGGCTGAGTAGTGGTAAATGTGCATGCCCACCTGTGTACCTCTGGTCATGACACATGACACATGGTACGGGCACAGGTAGGTTCTCAAACGGAGCGAAACACTTCTCTGTATGGAGGAGATAGTTTTAGTATTCAGTTTTAGAACTCAACCGTACTGATGTGGAGTTAGCTGCATCATACACATCTTGTATGCTAGCAACTGGCACTAGGCTAACGAGAAGATCCACTGGAAAATACAAAGACAAATGAATGAAAGAGTTTTGGGGAATGAATTAATGAATACACGTCTCATAAAACACTATATTCAGTTCCCAGGCAATTTAACATCCATCATGTGAAATCCGAAAATGCTTTTGGCTCAACACGCCACAATTGGCCGTTTCATCTTTAACCAACTAAAGCCCCGTCTACTGCCTACGTATGTACCAACAAAATGCTGATAGGAAAATCAATTCTGAATTCACAAGCCTGAATGGGATACAATGCAGCCTGCCAGGGCATATGGAACTGCAATCGAAGCTCATTCTTCCACCACAGACATCCTGGCTTGTATAATCCATTTCTAATATATTCCTTCAAAGGGTTTATTTATTTATTTATTTATTATTTTGCCTTTTGAAACCTCACTGCAAAGGAACTGCCCCCACAGCTTCAACCTTTCGACTGGAACAAAGTATTTGGCCACCTACTTCAGTTTGGAACATCAAAAGATGACTCTTAAGTCCACACCGCGCCTCGGGGTCTGTGAAAAACGCACCCCGGTTCTACAGTCTATTAAATGTCCCTTGATTCCGTTGACCAGAAATACTGTGGAGAACGGCTTATACTTGTAATGATAAAATCTACCATTTTTATTCTCCTCAACTGCAGAGTCCAGGTGCTGATTTGCTAGTATCCATGGCAACAGGGCTCCTAAGAGTTTATGCTCGCACACAGGCGAGAGTGTGTTTTAGTGTGTGTTTATAGGGATGGGGAAACACACAGCTCAGCTCTTTTGGCTGGTTAGAAGGGAAGGAGGCTTGACCGACGTCTCCCTGGAACGCCTGTGGCGGGCTTGTTTCACCTTTTAAAGGGTGGAGCTACGAACAACCTTTTTGTTTTGATTGGTTCATAAAAAGATGACATCCAGTTTTGCCATGCCAGGAAGTCTGCAGTACATCTGCAGCCACTAGAGGTGGGTGTGTCCGCCCCCTTTAAACGGGCATATTATACATACACACACACACACACACACACACAGAGTATGCATATATATATATATACACATACTGCATGTATGTGAATGCATACAAGCATGGGCGTGTCCAACCTGTATCGTCGTCGTCGTCGTCCATCTCCCCGTTGATCTCGGAGGCCTGCATGAGCCTAGCCTCCATCACCTCCATCTCCATGGACTCCATCTGCTTCTTCACGCTGTCAAACTTAGCCTGGTGTCAGCAGGGACAGAGGCACGCAGTGGCTATTGTTGTTATTGTTGACAGCAGGTACACTATTGCAAATCTCTTAGTTACACCAACATTGATCACGTGAAACAATCTGTTTTGATATTTATGGAAATCCCACAGGGAAATCCCCGTCCTGTCATGTGCCAAGCTGTAGTCTTAATAATGCTCAAGCAAGGCATTTAAAAAAACGTTTCTTTCCAGCGAAACTCATAATAACACCAGGATTGTTAAAGGGAGACAGTATGTGTATGTACAGAACGTTGGTTTAAAGATCCCCTATTCCAAAGCACTCTGGCATATGGGCTTCCACAAGACAGTTGTTGGCTGCGTTGACGGACAGACTGACAATTGCATTTTTGGAAAGGTGCCCGTCAGAAAGTTACGGCATACCTTCAATGCAGGAGCATAAATTGGCCTTAACACACATTCAAGCACCATGGAATTCTACAAGCATGGCAATTTGTAGCAGCCCCTTGCCATCAGCAAGCACGCTGCCCTCAGAGCATTTGGGATAAATCAATCCCAACCGCTTAGAGTGCAGCGCTCCAAGCCCTGCCCCACACACAAGAACCAAATCAACCTAGCCAAAACTGTCAAATGCTACACTAAAAGCCAGTCACTATGTGTGTGTGTGTACACTATACAAAGCCATACAGGCCTGATGTAAATGTATAAATATGAACACGCACACAGTGAATAGTAAATATTGTGTGGGATTGCAGCTGTTTTTCCAGGATGGACAACTGAACATATTATATAAAAGAATTGACGGTACTACAAAGATACTGTATCTGGCAACAGCCCCAGAATATTGACTGAGAAATATATAGCAAGTATAGTACATTCACAAAGAGAACAGTTTGACGCACATGAATAGCTACGGCAGCATAAAGGATTTAATTATTCTGTAATTAATGTCAAAATGCCGCAAGATTATAATAGGGATTTCATTTCATATAAATGCAATGTGAAATTTCACATTCAGAAATATGAATCGAACTTTTAACAAAAGTGCTGTTCATTAATTACATATGCTTGTATGACAGAGCTTGTTCTGTCAAAGTTCAATAATTATATTCAATAAAATGTTATTCAATGAATAAAGTGTATGGCAGGGCTATTTAAACCTGGTCCTGGAGGGCCACTGCCCTGCATGTTTTAGAAGTCTGAGCTAGGGTTGGGTTGTTTATTTTTAGCTATGTTGTAGTTATGTTAATGTAAATTTTCTGATTTTATTTTAGGTTCAAATTATTTGGAGGATCCCCTAGGGGTCGCGGGCCACCTGTTGAAGACCTCTGGCCTATGCTGTGTATGGATTTGAACTACGTTCTTCAAAGCAGAATACGGTAGTTTATGTTAGCTTGGCACACTTTCAATAGTGACATTAATTGTAGTTGTAGCCTACAGGGTTAAACCTGAATCGAGGACGTTGTAAACATTGCTGCTATAAACAAAAGGCCTAGTTTGATCTTACCTGTGTTCAACACTGGAGACGAGTGCATGTGACATAATTCTCCAGTCTCAACTGCAACTACGTAGTGTTTTACACACGAACTTCATTTTTTTTATCGAGACTCCAGCCAATGCCGGATAAATGTAACCCTCTATGAACAACGAAACTATAAGTGGGAGTAAAGTACAGAAAAAAGGTAAAGCTGTGATTGCTTTTGGCTCGCCGTAGCCGTGATTGTGTTGAACATTGAACAAGCTGCAGGCTGTGCAGGGACGATGTAATCTCACTCGCGTTTCTCTCTTTACGCGCTCTAAGGTACCGAAATCTGGTACTGATTGATTTTACCTCAATCGGTATTACCGAATTAATTCGGTCAGTACTCTTAAAAGTGCAGAAGTTCGGTATCCAACCCTAGATGTCTCCCTGCTCCTACACAGCTGATTCATATGGCGGGGGTTGTCAGAAGCCTGATAATGACCCACTCATGTGAATCAGGGGTGTTGTGGACAGGGAGATAATGCCTGAATAGCCCTGGTCTATGGGCTGACATTAAATTGGTGCAAGCAAGCACAAACATTAGTATACGTTAGAAAATAGGCTTATGTTTTGCAAAATCAGCTGTTTAAATGATATAGCTCAGAAATGTTATATATTGTTATTTTTGCAAATGATTATTAAAACTGAAAATGGCTTATACATTAGTTATGTAATATCTACAATGGTGTACCAAATACTCCTGTGTTCCAAGGGCACATTAGGTTAGCTAATCCTGAATGATCTTGTTAAAAGACCAATGCATCACTAGAAAGGGACATCAGCAAGCAGCTCCATTAAAGGTATGTCAGTCACTTTTGAGAGCGCTTGCTAACTTCAAGTTCAAACCAAAACAGTATCTCTCCGAGGCGGCGCCCAACACATCCAAACACATTGTGAAGCAAAGCGTAGTACGCCTTTGTTGATGAGAGCAGTGTTCGCCACTTTGTTTATGTTCCCGTTTACAGAGCCAGGGCGGTTGAGACTCGCGAAATGCGAGGAATCATTTGTTGTGTATTATCTTAAAATTAGCTTGCAATAGCTGACTATACCTTTAAACAATACCCCCAAAATAAACAGCCTCATCAACAGTTAGGAGGCGATTGACAGATGTTGGCTTCTAGGCAGGAGTTTCAAAGAGAAAGCTACACTAAGACTGAAAAAAATGGTTCAAGACAGACAAAGCTAAGTTTTGCGTGTTTGGATCACAGAGGTTTTGTGGGGTTCAGATCCAATGTAAGGATTGAGGATTGTTTAACACCATCAGTCCAGCATGGTGGAGGAAATGTGATGCTTTAGGGGAAGCTTAACTGTGCTGGTAAAGTGGGATATTTGTACAAAAACAAATGCATGTTGAACAAAGAAAGTTACCTCCTTTTGCAATGCCATACCCTGTGGATGGTGTTTGACTGGAACCATCTTATGTGATTGATACAAAAATGTTTTCCCCTCAATGTGAGAAGGAGATTCAAGGTGTTCTGTATTTACATAATGAGCCATTTTCATTTTACCGTGAATGAAAATACATTTGCAGATGTCGCCATGTTTACTTATAAGAACGTCCGTTTATCCATTAAGAATACAGTATATTATCCATATCTTTAGTATTACATTTTATTTAAAATATCCTTTACTCAACAAAAGGCCTTAATGGGCAACACGTAGAAGCCTTCTCACTGAAATCCAGTAAACCCATGGTGTGTAACAACACATAAGCAGAACAACAACAAATACAGTTTTATGGTTGGTAAACAATCTGGCAAACTTTTGGAAATACTTGTTTGTTTCCTGTTGTGTTCCTTTGGTTATTAGCGCGTGTGTGTGTGTACCTGGAGGTCTTTCATATCTTTCTCCAGGCGTAGCCTCTCAGATGTCTCTGTCTCCAGCAGCTGAGAGGCTGACTCTCCTGTGTTCCTCTCGTCAGCCAGCTCCGATGACATCTCTGTGATCTGCCGGATCACACACACACACGCTGCACTTAGCTAATGATTACCATGCCAGAGGTGATAACCGCATTGTTCCCAATCATTTGATATAGGGCTTAGCATTGCTTTATGCGTGTGAGTATGCGCGTGTGTGTGCGTACGCCTGCATGCGTGCGTGCGTGCGTGCGTGCGTGCGTGTGTGTGTGTGCGTGTGTATGCTGTTCACCCGGCTCTCAAGGCGGTCACTGTTGAGTCTCAGCTCGTTCCTCTCTTTCTCAACCTTCTCCAACTTGTGCTTGAGCTGTTGGATCTCCTCCTGAACACACAACAAGGCAGTTGATGAAGCAAACTCATTTGAATAAATATTAGACAAGAAAGCGGTAGTATGGATGTCAAATCTTTATAATAATAATAATAATAATAATAATACACACACAACATGCATATTGTATTTACGGAACTTTTAACAGGTACACTGAATGAACAACTCATCTGAATAACTATTAAAGGAGCGCTGGCTCTAACATTACCGTCCGGTTTCACGGACACGGATGAAGCCTGGTCCGAGACTAAAACTAAAAAGGTTTTTAGTCTCGGACCAGGCTTAATCCAAGTCCGTGAAACCGGCCCTAAATTGTGAATCATCCTGATTATGACGATTAAATATGAATAGCCTTCATTAGGCGACCTCTGAAGAAAGCACAGCCCTTATCAAGTAATACGCAGGCAACAGCAGTGTCATCGTTTAAAAGTGTTAAATAATTCGTTGTAGCATTGTAGTCTACAATGAAAGTTGTAGGGTAGCAGATCGCATAAAACATACGGTGCACGCCTTTTTGAATATACTGGTTACGCTGCGTTCACATGGAACACGGCAGACGGCACACGGCAAGCGTACGAGAGCAGGACGGCAAAATCAGTTGTGGCCGGTAAAAAAAATACAGACGCCGGCAACGGCTTGCCTTCGACAGTTAAAATACTTTAACTTTTTTTAATCGACAACGAGAAGGTACTACTTTTGGTGCAACGACACTAGAATACTAGATACAATACACACATAATTACATAAAACAGTTGCTACTAAATAATTGTGTTGAATATATTTGTAATAAAATTATTTGTAAACAATGCGACACCGCCATAGCAACTGCCATTGCGTTGGGACTTTTATGCCGTGCCGTCCAGAATGTGTCTACCCGTTTGCCGTGTTCCACGTGTATGCAGCATTAGTCTCTTCCAGACTATTTTCATTATTTACTGTGTGAAACTGTACTGTAGCTATGTTTATATTATGTACTTTGTAAGGTGTTTTTTGGAAAGGTGCCTATAAATAAAGTGTATTATTATTATTATTATTATTATTATAAAATTAACGGGCATGAACACCACTTCAACCCCATTGTTCCCATGTGTGCACTGTATCCATGCTAGCATGCCTGCATCTGTAGCGTAGCATCGCAACTCTACTCACATCCTTGCCCCGTATCTGCTCTTCGGTGAGCTGCACCTCTATGAGCGGCCTGACCGTAGTGAAGAGCTTCCACCAGGGCCAGTTCTTCACCCCACGGTTCTTCTGGATGTTCTTCTGAATGCAGCGTATCGCCAGGTCCTGGATCTGGAGGACAGGGGGCACACACCTGGGATTAGCACAAGGATAACTGAAGGGGGGCACACTCCCTCTTCAAAAAGGTACACGCTTTCATTTGCAGACAGTTGCAACCAGCTTTAAAAATAAAATATCATGTCTTCCACCTTCAAATATGACAATTCGTTCAACACAACCGTAAAACTGAGACAATCGGCCATTTGTCACTGAAATGTTAAAAGGTTTTCAACTCGCAGTGCAACAATCAGAAGCAGATGAATCACTGTAAGCTAACAAATGAGAAAATATAAAATATACATTGAAAGCACAGTGAGTGAGAGTCATGTACTGTACCCACATGAAGCTGTTCACCTGCCAGAATATGATGTCCTGTCTGAACATGGGACACACTCTAGCCTGGAGGTGCCGGGTCAGTCTGACCCAGTACCCTTTGCACTATTCCTTACCTCTTATTTGTGCAGCTCTATCAGATGAGCCACACATGCATTTGCACGCGTAAAGTGTTTCTCTTTGACTGATCAAGCTTCATCATATAAGTTATTCAAATTAGACAGCTGGGACTCAAAAGAGTCAATATTTTAATTAGCACAAACAACATCAAAATAATAAGGTAACGAAATCAGCAACACATAATACACATTACAGGAAAACACGATGTGCTCAGCAATGAACAATTCTTTTATCTTGGGAAAACGGTTAAATTACTATATTTATTATTATTATTTAAGGCCCCAGATGGCAATGTTTTGCAGAGCAAGCACTTTAAGAATATGAGCTCCCATATCAGGAGTCATCTCAATGTGAGCAGTCTTAGGGTGCTTTCACACCTGGCCCGTTCGGAGCAGTTGAATCGGAACGTGGAGCGTTTTCCCTTTAAGATTGGTGCGTTTGGGGAACACAGCAGTCGCATTCTGTTTCGGAACAAATCAACCGGGCTGAGACCGCTTAGAGGGGGTGGTCTCGGTGCATTTGCAATCAAACTCTAGAGTGAGAACGCAATCGGCCCTGAAGCAGGACGACTCTCTAGTGCAGAGGTCTTCAACAGGGGGTCCGGGACCCCTAGGGGGTCCTCAGAGGTACTGCAGGGGGTCCTCAAAAAAATGTTTGATTCACAAAATATCAGAGAATGTACATTAACATAAATAAAACATGTGCTATAAGTATAGAAATATGTCAATACTTATGTTATTGGCTTAGTTAGTGGCCTACATTTATGAATGGCACAATAAGCCCCCCTACACTTTATTGTTGTCCAAAACATTGAAGACCTCTGCTCTACTGCAATGTGCTCGCTCGTGGAATTACGTATAATGTAACTTTAAAAAAGTAGTTTAAAAAATGTTTTGGTGAAAAGTGTCTTTCAAAACATTCTCGCGGGAAATCCGCTAGCAAAGCGGTGTTACCATGGTGTTAGTGACCTGTTAACGCTCTGGCTCTGCTTTAAATGTTGCTGTGTGAACGCGAAACTAACCCAGGGATGTGCGCATGTTAGAAATGCTAAAATATCTCATGTCTTGACAAATCACCCTTGGAAAAAGCAGCTATGGCAATGTCAGCTCTAAATAAAAAATAACGACGCTACAAGGCCAATATAGGGAAACCACACGGTTTATATCACTATGAACAGTTTGGCTCAAACTGGACTAGCTCATATACTTTCATAATTCTTTCTGTAAACCATACACACCAAATAAACATTTAATAGTGTAGCTGCACCCTAAATAAGACTGCACTGTGATGAGAGTGAGACACTCTCAATGCTGGTGTTAATAGTGACAACATTTGCGTGTTATAATAAAAACCTGTATTTTATGGTCTGGCTATGTCATATCCGGTAACTATCTCCTTAAAACTAAAAAATCTAAAAAATATGTTTATTTTTGTATTTTTTGTTTTAGATGGTTTCCAACAGTACTTCCTGTCCGCTCGTGTGTCAAATTCAAACGTCTCTCATCACCGCACACCCATTCCTCACTCAGCTCCTTGACTATATTTTAGCATTTTTCGAAGTTGTGCAATGAGTGGAATCAGGCTCAGAGCTGGGAGTGCAGTTACACTTTAAATCAGACCTTTTAGATGAGAGCACCTGCAGATGGGGGTCATTGAGCCTCTGTCTAACCGTGGCAATTTCATCCTGACAGCAAATGCAGTTCCATATGATGATTGAGAGTTGTCCTGATGGCGTACAAGCTTCAGATCCCTCCCTGACAAGTGGACACTGAACATGTTCTATCACTCAACAGTAGACAGCATGTCAACTACAATGTTGTTTACATGTTGTCTGTTTTCAAAGTGGATTGGTCTTTGTTTGAAAAATCTGTTTTGAGTTTTTTTTAAGTTTTACTTACTAATCTCGATTTAGCATCTCTAGAATAAATGCACACAACTGTACGCTAATGTGTACATAACTCATGATAGGCTAATAGACAGACACAGGGTTGTTCAGGCATCCCACCACCCCTTTAAGTCTCCAAATGGGCTTTCCTTTATCGTATACGACTTCACCATATTCAGAACATTAATGTGAAGCTTGGCGCAAATTAAAAAATTCAATCACTATGGCAACTTACTGGGGAGGCATTATGAAGAATTACATAATTGAATTTGTACTATCATCGGATAATTTTCTAAACGAAAAAACGCAATTACGTCAAATTGGCCAAAATTACAAATTACATGAAAGTGACCTTTTTTTATTGTTGACGACAACAACAAAAAAAGGTCACTTTCATGTTCTAAAAAAAACTGCCAATTAATTCTGAGGTTGTCCCATGATGCTGCCAATAAGTGCTATTCCACTGCAGGAGCTCAAGCCACTGCCTCATAGTTACCGTTAACCGTGCTCATTTTGGTCACTATAATCGTGATGTGAAATTTGTATACCATTTCATCTCTAATAAGCTACTGAATGGTTGTGTTCCTGAAGTGGAAAACCACCTAAAACGTGGCCCCCACCCTAAGATCTGAAAGTCCCCGGAGTGAAAAAGCACCTATTGCACACAGGAGTCACAGTACAATGCCCCAATAAATGTGCACAATTATAAAATGTACGAATATCCTTTTACCTATACAGTCTTTCAAAGGTTTGAATCCAATCACATCAAGGGATATGAGGATATGAGAATATTCCCAAATCATCGCTGCCTTAACATATTGTAATAGCTGATGCCTGTGCTGGTCTCTACCTGTCTTTTACACCTGACACATATGCCGTAGGCCTTGGCTATAGAACACTCACGCACGCAGTCTCTGTCACGCACAGCAGCGGTTGCCTGAGCCCACCTGTTCAAGTCTGGGGGGAGAAAGTTTTGTCTTTAGGCAACAATTTAATTAGGCTCACTATTTGCTGGCTGGTGGTGGAACCCCTGCCGAGTCGTCGCTCAGCGCATACTTTTGACTGTTAAGCAGACAGACAGACACACAGACAGACAGACAGACAGAGAAAGAGATAGTGAGATAGAGCAAGAGAGAGAAAGGATGAGAGAGAGAGGACAAGAGTGAGAGAAAGACACACGCACAGAGAGAGAGAGACAGAGAGCGAGAGAGAGTAAGAGAGAGAGAGACAGAGAGAGAGAGAGAGAGAGAGAGAGAGACAGACAGAGAGCGAGAGAGAGTAAGAGAGAGTAAGAGAGAGAGAGAGACAGAGAGAGAGAGAGAGACAGAGAGAGAGAGAGAGAGAGAGGGCTAGGAGGAAAGGGAGAGAGACTGCAAGGTTTCAAACAAAGAAACCGGTTCTGTTCCATTTGTCAATTCCCTATTGCCGAGGCACAGTTTCTTCCCAGCTCTCTCTCTCTCTCCCTCCCTCCCTCCCTCCCCATTCCCCTTCAAGCTCTTTTCTCGGAGTGCTTTGAACGCTCCCCGCGAGACCAGGACTGAGACGGAAAAGAAGGTCTTACAGGCGATTGGGGAGATGGCGTGGAAAGCAGCGGGAGAAACAAACTAATTGATTTCGGGGGTTTGGTGGATACAGGAGAGGTGTGGATAGCCCAATGCAAATTGAGCACAGTCTGCGGGACAATCCTCCGCCACGCCTCCTACAGGAGCTTTAGCACAGCGCGGCACGAGACACAGCAGGCACAGCTTTCATTGGAACGTTTGGTAACGCTTGGGTTTACCAATAGTGTCTCTATTATCTGTATTGGATAGTGTAGTGGTAAGACCGCAATGCCAAAAAAAACGACAATGGGTTTTTCCCACTCACCTCCTGTGTAAATATTTGGACTACTCAAGAACATACCGATGGAAGGCATTTAGATTAGACCACGCTCTGAGCACACTGTAGAGGCTGAGCCACGTTGTATGGCTCCTGTCAGACATGTTAGCGTATGTGCCTTAAAAGGCAGGGTCAGTCATTCTCCAGAACGCTTGCTAACGAGCTCAAATCAAAACAAACTCCCTCAGATACTCCTTCCAATCAGCGGCGTGTATATAGCTATACGGGCGTGGTTTGGGTGTGCCGACAGCAAAAATTACCAGATGGTTCATTGAAAGTACAGCCATTCACAAACTCCCTAGATGGACTTGTGACAACAATTCCTCTGGCATGTCAGGTTACAGAGCCAGGGCTGTGTAGAAGTAATTAATACTTTTTTTCAGCATGCACAGAGGACGGTAAGATAGCAAAATGTGAAAAAACATTTTGTGAATTTGACAAAAATTTGTATAATCTTACAATAGCTGACTATACCTTTGATTGCCTTGCTTGAGGGCAGCTTGAGGGCAGAACAGCAATGTACTGCAGTGAAAGTATATAACGTTTTACATATAGCTGAAAGGGATTTCTATACGCCAGGAGTTCCTTTGCTAAACTAAAGCCCATCCTATACATCTTCCATAGGAAATATAATAGGAATATTTTTGTATTCACATTGAGCAGTGAGTAGAATCACAAATATAACTTTATGATAATACAATGGTAAACAACAGTCAGATAGATCGTGGAGCAAGGGGGTGGTGCTAAAATCCTAGCAACAAAAAAATAAGTTTAATTTTAAATTATTGTTATTGTGTAATTCTACAGTGCTTTCTGTGAAAACACTTCAAAAACACAAGGAGGGGCAGAAAAGATGGGGGAGTCTATCTTCCACCTCCAAAGCACAGCCATGTTGTTCACATGTTGGATTGAGCTACAACCACATGCGTGTGGTGTTCTATTAAACATACAGCATGCAGGGGAGAGGAGAACACTTACCAAAGCACCGGTTAGAACTGGAAATGGTCCACGGATAAGTGGACACCTCCGGTTCTGCTCATGTGCCAAATGAAGGATTCGTTCACGCCGCATGTCAGCGGGAGGGAGACTAACGTTGTGTTGCACAAAGATGAATCTATTGTTCTTTTGGGGCAATGTGTGACCGATCGTACACATAGTGGACTTCGGACTAGCTCACACATCACTGCTAGCCTAGTGGTTAACACGCTACTTCAACTCCTCCTCACAACAATGCCACGGGCTACATCAACAACACCTTGGTCACAGAAGATGGAAGGTGGAAACAATTCCAAGCTCCCCCTGTTATGTGAAAATGGCACCTACCCCGCAGATTCAGCTCACGCTGTTATTTTGAGGGGGAAGGGGGGGGGAACACCACCCTGGTATTTTGGAATAAAGCCCCTATAACCTTGACATGAACTATTACTCAGGTTTGAGGCTATACTGCGACAAAATTAATGTAAAGAATAAAGAAAAACACAGCATCCTGTATATAAGCAACATACTAACCCAGGCAAATCAGTCTCTAATTAAATAATATTACTTATATAGCACTTTTCATACAGAATTGCAGTTTTACATAGAGGGAATACATGTAGTTGTGCTTCCCGTACAAAAATACACAAGCGCAGAGGAACAACATTAATAAAAATGTAATTTAGCAGGGCGGCCACATCCTATGCTGGCTGGGTGGAGCAGGGAGATGATGCTATCTCAGCCAGTGATCAATACAGGGGTGATTGAGGAGACAGCGGGGCCACGGAGGTGTCCCAGCGGAGCGACGCAGGCAGATTGAAGGCTATCTGTCCGACTCTCCTGGCCGGTTCGGGGGCCGCGACAGATTGATGGCGGAGCACTAAGGCCGGGATCTGATCAAGCTTTGATTTAGTGGCGCAGTAAAGTGCTGGGATAAGGTGGGGCGGAGAGGGGGGGGGGAGGGGGGGTAGCAGACCACACAGCGCAAAATGTCTGGTGTTCACCGCAAAGGAAACCTCCTCACGGGCCCGCCATTTGTCTTTTGGCTGACATTATACTGGAGTCTGATGCAGAAGTTGATACTGTAGCGAAGCATTATTAAATGGTGGCGAGGAAAATAATAACCCAACTTGCCATCCAAAATAAGCACTGAGGATTTATTACGAGCTCTGCTTTTAATCAGAATAGCTGGAATGTCCACAGAAGAAACTCAACCCCTCTGCTCAATCTTACGAGGCATAAACCACAGTCTTACGTTTGTACTAAAATACAGTATATTCTTCTTTAAATAAATATATAGTGGCGTGTAAACACATGGTAATTCATGTCATACAGATTTGCCAACCTAGAACGCAGTCAGTCGTGTGTCGAGGAACATTTTCGCCCAACACCAATGCCATGAGTGCTCCTCCTACCTAGCCTGGTGTAACCAGACCCCAATACTCACTTCACGCTCCATTGGGAAGCCTTAACTGTCCTTTCCCTCTTACTGGGTGTAGACCTCTGGTTAAGTTTGATACTACTGGACAGCATTGGAGCAAACGGTGTTACTAAAACAGTTTTGATCGCCTCATCTAGCTCTACCGCCATTTAGAAACAGGCTTGATGCCATCGCACTTGCCCACCCTGACTGGTCTGCCAGTAGGGTGGCTGTGAAAACTTTAATGTGAACAGGGTCTCCAGACCTCAGTAAAAACAATGGAGCTGAGAGCAAAAGTCAGGGGTACTTTTCACCCTTTATGCAGACCAGAACAACATGCAGGTCAATGGGGAGGTCCACGGATGTCACCATACTATTGCCCATTATTTCTCTCTGGGTGCGTTAATGGGTGTTTTTAGTGTAAAACATTAATTCCCAAGTAGCTATCAATCTGAGGCCACAGCGGTGTTTCTGCAGCGAACTGTTTTGAGGTAAATGGACTTTGTTTCAGGCCATGCATGGTAGAAGTAGCTGTCTGGGCGCTGCCTACGTACGTCAGCCTCCACAGCAAAATGCCCTTGGTGAGACTGGAAGCGTTGCATTTTTGCTCCCATTGAGGTCCCGGTTATTATTCAAACATCTCTGCTCCTACCTTCCTCTTCTTGAAGGCCTGACGGGCCAGGTAGCCACGGCAGGCAGCCTGGAACAGCGTGATGTTCCTCCTGGTCTGCACGTCCCGCTGCTCCTCCAGCTTTGGAAGGCTCCCCGCTCTGAAGAACACCTGCGGACAGACGGGCCCGGAGAGGAGCAGGTCTTACTGTGAGGCTGAGGTTGGTTCAGCCAACCACCTGGTTTAAAGGTAACGTTTCTCACATGTCTGAGATACACTTGAGGTGGTGTAGCAGGCGTGAATGGGTTGGGGGGAGTCGAGGGTTTACTATGCGGTCTCTCTGTCCACCCTGCACTCTCTATGTAATCTGGGACATTTGAGGCACAATCAATGCAGTCAGTGCAATTTGTAACATAATAAATTAGTAGAAGACATGTGGGCCCTGAGCGGATAAAACATGTGTTATTTAATTAGGCTTATGTTACTTCAATAAATTAGGCTATTTATGTCAGTACTTTTTTTTTATTTTTTTTTTTTACACATTTTAATTAACAATACCGTGATAATACCGTTTACCGTGGTAATTTTGATCTCTGTAATCGTGATCTTAAATGTTCATATTGTTTCATCTCTAACACAAGTTTTTATTTAATAACTTGATTCTTATTAAAAGGCACGGTCAGCAATTCCTTGCTAACGCTTGCTAACTTCCAGCTCAAATCGAAACAAATCCCCTCAGAAGCTCCGCCCCAAACACGTTGAAATGCATTGCGAAGCAAAGCGGCTTTGTTGTTGTGAGCGGTGTTTGCCACTTTGTTAACGATGTTATTTACGGAGCCAGGGCTGTGTAGACGTACCGGATTCTTCTTTTTTTTTAGCACACGGTAAGCTAGCAAACAGTCGATGAGATATTTGGTCAATTTCAAAAAATGAATGCTCAATTAATAAATTGAGCATTATTTAGTCAGTTTAGATTTCAGAATTACATGAGGGTTTAAACAATCACTAAATAGACTCTGGATGCCTTTCAATGTTTAGCTTTGAAAAGGTGAATCTTTGAACCATAACTAAAAAGTCTCCATTTCACAACCCTGCTCAAAATTAAGTGGTTCAAGATCAAGGGGTTCACACGGCTTTTCATAAGCTGCTTTCACACTAGGCCATAGTTTTCAATAAGGGTTTGAGGTCAGTTAGGGTTCCATCGTGGAACTGCAAGGTGTCCATTGGAATGTTCCCCAAACATGAAGTTAGAATACTAAAAATACAAAACACACTGGATTCATTGAGGATTTGTTAAGTATGTTAATTTGACTCTAAATTAACTGAAAAGTTAAGATCCCTCACATCCAATGAATAAGTGATCATTTTTAATTGCATGTGGTGTTTTAATCTGAATTAGATGTTCCCTTGCAATACATATATTCTAATGTTTTCTGTGCGATATAGGTTTTAAGCATAACATGTAATAAATAACACGTTGTGTGGGTTTTGTGGCACTATAGCTTGGCAGATGGTTTGGCTGTACAACTCTGTCCTTTCTGCCAATTCAAATGTGGCAGAACAGGTGGCAAGAGTAACATTTTCAACACCATTTTTACATTCAACCTTTACCTGACCTTGAAAATCCTGGCACAAATACTGTATAAGCATGACTTATGCAACACACACACATGCAAGCACGCACGCACGCACGCACAAAATGTGATGCTACATGTCGCCCTGACAAAACTTTAATTGATGACTCAAAGGCGCAGGCTGCTTCTCTATTCCAAAGACGTTGTGAGGGCTAATTAACAAGCCATCAGCCTGTCTTTTTTCCCTGTGAATCAACATTTTCCAACTCAAAGCCCCTGAATCTGGCTGTGGGTAATTGCTGTTTGGCCCGTGCTTCGCAAACAAAGACAAAAAGTGTGTGTGTGTGTGTGTGTGTGTGTGCGCGTGTGTGGAAGGGGGCGTAACAGTCCATCACTTGAACTAGAAAAGGGTGAGAATGGAGGAGAACAAAAGCAACACTTGCCTTGTCACGCACACCTCCCAACAGCGAGTCAATAGTGTTGTTTAGTTTTAGTTTTTTTACCCAAACATACAGTATCTGTTGAGGTGAGAAATTGCTGCTAGGTGGTAAAAGCATCACGGGAGAGGGGAAAATATGTAGCCTGTTCTTTCAGAATATATGAGTGTGTGTAGCGGGTCAGTGTGTTCCCACTCACCCTGCTCAGACCCATGTGGTAGCTGCTCTTCTCCAGGTCCAAAGACACCAGCAGCTCCTCCACGGCCTGCCCACAGCGGAACGACACACAGTCAAACAGAGACATGGCTCGCTGGCTCGCTCCATTCACAGGGCACATTCCCAAACCAAAGTTATAAGTGCTATTACGGCGCCATGGTAACACCATCATCCCTTCGTTTCCCACGACGACACCACCAGCCTACCCTAGTAAGTAAGTAAAATGTATTTATATAGCGTTTTTCACAGACATGAGTCACAAAGTGCTTTACAATAAAAGCAAAAAGCAAAAATAACAGAAAAAGTTCAAAGAAACAGTACACAGTAGCCTATTACAACACTATAAACAATAAATACTACACAATAGCAATAATATAAACGTGGTATCTCAGCTAAGAGACCAAACAATTGGTCAAATGTCCAAATGCCTGTTTGGATGCTGAATGCCTGTTTTAACAAGTGTGTCTTTTAACTGCTGTTTGAAAGACTCAGCAGAGACGGCAAACCTTAGTGACGGGGGAAGTGCATTCCAGCGTTAAGGAGCAAAAGCCTCAAATGCGCGATCCCCACCTAGCGCTCCACGGACTTGAGAGCACACGGGTCGGACTGAGGGGCTTTTCCTATGCTTTCCCCAGCGCCTGTCAGTTTGATTAGGCGGCGCGTCAAATCCACCTTCACGTTACGTTTTAAAGGCAGGGTCAGTCATTCTCGAGAGCGCTCCCTAACTTTGAGCTCAAATCAAAACAATATCTTTACGCGGACCTCCGGTGCCGCCCCACACATCGATACGCACTGAGAAGCGGCTTTAATGCGGCTTTGGTGATGTGAACTTTATTTATGTTGCTATTTATGGAGCCAGGGCTGTGTAGATGTACCAGATTCTTTTTTCAACACGCACAGATCGGCAAAATGGCGAATTGCGCAGAGATATTTGGTGAATTTGACAGAAAGTGTATTATCTTACAATTAGCTTGTAATAGCTGACTTCTGAGGGTTCGAGACTCCTGTGTGGGACAAGCTTAAGGTGCATTTTATTGCCATTTATTGAGCCGGGGTTATTGCTTTACTCGCACCGGAACATTCCTGGCAGGACTGCGCGGTTGCAGGCAAAATGTCTGGCTGCAGGCGCTATGGCAACAACGCGATGCGGGGCTAACAGGACGTGGCAGAACTAGGCCGTCAGTGGCCTTGAATTAAACGTGTTGGTTTGGCACGGAGACCATTTACCATAACAACAACATTAACAATAATAATAATAACCTGTGGCATGAATTATATTATATATATGTTTATATATATATAATATATAATTATATATACATTTACCATAACACATATCTTCCTCGTTTTGGAAAAATATACTTTTTTCAGATCCTTCCTTAAATTGTATGCTCTATTCTCTCTCTACCTCTCTTCCCCCTCCTTCTCTCTCTCCCTCTCTCTCCCTCCTCCCCCATCTCTCTCTCTCCCCCTCTCCCCATCTCAGTGACTCAGTCCGCGGCTCGCTTCTACATTGCCTTCAGTGTTCTGTCTTCTGATTGGAAGCAGGGGGATGGAGGAGTGGTTTGGGGCCCCAAGGTTTTGGTTCCTTAGGGCGGGCGGGGGCGGGGCCTTGGATATT
>JAODUE010011717.1:0-27249 GCA_027564755.1 Amblyopsis hoosieri | reverse complement strand
AGGCAGTTCTGAAGGTGAAAGGGGGTCAAACACAGTATTAGTATGGTGTTCCTAATAATCCTTTAGGTGAGTGTATATGTATGTACAGTAGTAAGCTACAGTAAAATGTTCTACTGATGCCTTTCTGCTGTCTTCTTATTTTCTCTCACAGGCAGTTGCTGTGATCTCTGAGGGTTTGGAGAGCTTTGGTGGTCAGGGATACATAGAAGACACAGGGTTGCCTGCCATGCTTCGGGATGCACAGGTGGGATCATTTTAGATAAGTGAATGTTGACATTGTTAAATGTAAAGTCAGCTATTGCAAGCTAAATGTAATCTAATTCAAGAAATATCTCCTCGCATTTCGCTAGCTTACCATTGTTGAAAAAGAATAGTCTGATACTTCTGCACAGCACTGGCTCTATAAATATGAACATAAACAAAGTGGCAATCCCACTCCATCCCACAGGTTTTGAGTATATGGGAAGGCACAACAAATGTTTTGTCCCTGGATGTACTACGCTGTGTAGCTCGTACCTCGGGATTGGTTCTTGAGGCTTACTTTACCCACACCAAGGTCAGGGAAGCAGCTTTTACATTTCCACATTTATTCTGTCACATTTTTTATCAGAAATTAGATGTGCATCTACTGTATGTTATCCCCTCCCAGTCCCTGCTTGCATCAGTCTCTGGGGTTCCTTCGCTGGATCCAGCTGTGAAGGCAGTACATGGTGCTCTCTCTGAACTGGGGGAGTTTCTCCAGGAAGCAGCTACCAAGCCACCCGGTTACCTAGAGCTGGCAGCAAGAGACCTGGCATACAGTCTGGCTCGCATCTACATGGGTAGCTGCTGTATAGCCAGCATAGTATTGTCAAACACATTATAATGAATGACTCCATTTAAATATACAATAGCATACATAAACATTACCCCTTTGCACTGTGCTAACATAACTGTGTGTTCATTTCAGGCGCTCTGCTCATAGACCATGCATCTTGGAAAGAGGCATCTCATTCAGATATTTACGCAGCTCTCAGGTAGCTTGAAGCTTCCAATGGGGCCACTTTTTTTTAATGGTCTATTTATAGCCTCCTATTAGTTGCAACATCGTATGTTGTCAATGTATTAGGTGGAGTGAGCAGGACTTGTGTCCAGTGGTGTCAAGAAAGGCTAGTGGGTGCTACAGTCCCAAGACTCCTTCGCAAGATGCTGCCTTGGTGTACGAGCAATGACCAAAGAGCTTCTTTCCTAACAACCAACCAACCATGGAGATAATTGTTTTCCTTATGTTGGTAAGAGTGATCTCTAGACCACTTCTCCATTTTTCTCTTGCATAAGAGAAAAGCAAAAATAAGAAAATATTGGTGAATCGATGGAATCAGTGTACTAGCAAAATATGGAAATATGTTCAGTTAATTGCTTCCTGCATGAATCCCAATGTTTTGTATGTACACATTACAATTATTATACTGAAGAAGAAATAATTAAAATTGTATAATTGCATTAATTGCATTAATTGCATCCCGCGGATAAGCGGGAGGAGATGGATGGATGGATGGATAATTGCATTTAGTTTTGTTTCATCTCAAAGGTAACATGTATTCTGGATTTTGCTTTTATCCAAAAAACACATCAACTGTAAAACTAGAAAATATTCGGTAGGCTGTCTCCTGAATATTCCCTAAATATAGTTTGACAAAAGATCTAGAGCAAATGTTTATTATGCAATGTTGAAGTAGTATTTTGCAAACAATTTTCTTTAAATAAATAAATAAAACAATTAAATGAACGTCTCTACACTTTCCTTGTTCCCTATATTCATGTCAAAATAGCCTACGTAAATATATAAACCTGTATTTCTATTTATAAATGCACCAAGTGGTTCACGTGACTATGGGAGGAGGTTCCATGAACTTGCTCAGTCAGAAAAACACTGGGTGGGATTTGATACTGTGGACTGCACATTCGCGGACGTGAACGCATGGATTCTGCTTTGCTCAGTTGGGGAAACCCAATATGTTTTAATCTATAAGGGCGACTTGACATGAGTCACATGACTACAATCACTGCGTTTATGTAGCACTTAGATGTGAGAGACACGAGGTTTGCCCCCGGATAAAGTGAATTATGACATTTCAGATTTTACCGAGGTTTTTCCTGGTGGTATTTTGACACGGCTGACTCCCAGCCATATGTCTCAACTGGGTCCCCTTCAAATCATTCGATTTACCATTCGCGGAACCATGTCTCAGGAAAACATCGATGAGGTAGGCATATGAGAGAAAAGCTACAGCAGGCTATATTTACTCACTTAGCCTTCGTTAGTTAGTCTTAATCTTATTTTGACATAATTATTTAACAAAACAAACACTAGTCATGTTCAATCTCCAAACCGAATTAAGGAAATGTTGCCCAACAATATTTGGACAGTTGTCAAGTCTGATTTCAGCCTAGCTGTCACATGACTGAGTACAGCCAAATCCTGCAAGTTAGTTAGGAATGTATACACACCCGACTCCTCACGTGAAGTTCTGTTACATGTGAAACGTCAAACGTTGTGACTAGGTCTTTGACATACTGTGTATTTGTGACAATAACATGCTTAACTTAACATCTTCCAGTGTGACCATGTAATGAACCTGAGCTATGCGGACCGCTGTGCTTTTGTGAAGAACACCTCGGACTGCAGCTCTGAAGATGGCTTCATCGACTATCTGCGTCTAGCCTTCTGCCTGCTTCCCCCAAACCTCACACCCCTTACCATCACTTTCTGTGTAAGCCAACCTTTGGTGTGAATTTTGATTTATAGAAGCCACTTCTAGCAGCAGTTTGTCAGACGGGAATGATAACTAGAATATTAGGCTGCTCCAATGCAAATGTGCTAATTACAGACTAATATATTTGTGCATTTAGACGTTAGTTACATCATGCAATTATGGCATGCAATATATAAAAATAAAGACAACTGCACATCAGGTCTAGAGAATATTAAACCCTTTTTTTATTGATTCTACAGATGCTATGGCTTCTCTTCTTGTTCGTCATCCTTGGATTAACTGCATCTAAATTGTATGTATTTTCGTTACATTTGAATGGGCTTGTACATCAAAATGATTCGTTTGTCCATCAGTGATATATCTGCCTATCGACTAGCTGCATTATAACAGGTCCTTTGTACTTACACTTTGCATTGCAGTCACGTGAAAGATGAACATCAGTGAAATGTTAGGTTTCATAAGGTCTTGGGAAGTGCTATTCTTTTGCTTCTGCTTTTTCAGTCCTTATGCAAACAATATCATTAGCAAATGGGCAACCCCACAATATCATTAACAAATGGGCAAACCACACATACCATGATCACACACACATATTTTTAAACCCATGGACAAGAATATTGTGGGTAATGTAGAGCTAATAACAATTATGTTATTTATTTTATATTTTATGCTATATTTCTACAGTTTCTGTCCCAATCTGTCAGCCATCTCTACAACTTTGGGACTCACTCATAACGTGGCTGTATCCTTTACCTCTAACCAGCCTACTAGGGCTGGCCCCAAATATTTGATTATTCAGGTATTCGTTCGTTGGGTACGTGTTTGATTTAAATATTGGGATTCAAGTGTTTGTTTTTTCACATTATGCATGCATGTTTTCCCATTACTCCCTACTGTCTCCATATAAATCCACGTTGAAATGTAATTGACTGCCATACACTGTGTCATCAACACAATTGGCTCTGTTTGTAAGAAGAGAGCGAGGCTATTCATTCAACACACTCTTATTGGCTAATACAGGAGGTATATGCTATTTGACAGCTCTGACTGGCTCAATTGATGTGTCAAAGTGGCCATTTTGAGCGCATCGCTTACATGTGCTCACTGAAGCTATGAATCGAATATTACTTCGGTTACACTTAATTATATTTGAGTGTTTTTAATGTTTTTTTTTTTTTTTTTTCACCACAACACCATCAAGTGTTCGAAACCTGTAAAATGGTATTCGGGACAGCCTACATTATAATACTTTTCCTATTTTTAATGAGTTTCACTGGTCATCACTTCAATAGGAGTAGGACCTAAAGAATCAAACATTTTAACGTCTCCCCCCACCCTATTTCTAATTACTGAGGTCTGTATAGACTTTACATGTTTTGTTTTCCTTGACTGGCATGATTTGTCAAGGGTGTGACCTTTCTGGCATTTGGTAATGGAGCTCCAGACATCTTCAGTGCCATGGCTGCCATCTCCCATCCACACACTGCTGGGCTGGCTGTTGGGGCGCTGTTTGGTATTGGACACACACACTTGGACGGACGGACACACACACTTAGACTTTATCCTTTGAATCTTTCCTCGTCACTGTGTCTCCACAGGGGCTGGTATATTTGTTACAACTGTAGTTGCTGGCAGCGTGGCACTAGTCAAGCCCTTCACTGTGGCCTCCCGTCCATTTCTGCGTGACATTATCTTCTACATGGGAGCAGTTTTCTGGACGTTCATTATCCTCTACAGAGGAACTATTTCACTAGGAGAAGCAATGGGTACGTGCACGCACACACACACACACACAGTCAATATTTCTCATTTGATGGTTGACAGACAGGTGTGTTCTCTTTTTTTATAGGGTACCTGGGGCTCTATGTGGCCTATGTCCTGATTGTTATCATCAGTGCGTACATCTACAACCAGCAAAAACACTTAGCAAACGCTGCTGTTCCCAGTATTCCCACACACGCGGCAGGTAGAGGATGTGTACCCACAAAACCACACATGTAAAATGTTAAGTCAACCCGTTAGTCGTTGATACCATTTGTCTCTGCAGACTTCCTGTCGTCTGGTTCGTTTGACTCTCAGTTGTCCAATGGGAGCGTCCAACAGGATTGCGGTATGAACACTGCTGCAATGTATCAATGTAAGTTTGACAATACCACATGTTGCTGTTGAGACTGAAGTGTGTGTGTGTGTGTGTGCGTGCGTGCGTGCGTGCGTGCGTTCCAGACACAGAGTATAGGCCCTTGCTTCCACACACTGAATCCACCAGTCAGGTTTTTCTGAGCTCTCTCAATCCTGTGGACAACAGGAAGTGGAGGAGGAAGTCGAGATGCTGGAGAGTCCTCAAAGTATTAAAGGTATGCGCGTGCATCTGCATAAGCTACAAAGAGTGCACTGGGCTCAGCTGATTCCTTCTTGGTCTGCTGGCCTGGACTCTTGCCTGGTATATTTTGTAAACTGCTAGAGAGTGCATTCAACAGTCACAAGTATCGTAATTTGTAGAGCAAATACACGACTGTTGACTAAAGCCTGTCCATGACTCTGTGACTGTATGCGGGAGTAAGGGAGGTCTGGAAAAACGACTCTTTCTTCATGTCTTGGTCATGATTCACTTAGTTATCGTCAGCGATTGTAAGCAAATCAAATTAGTTTTTGTCAAATTCAGCAACTAACTGCTAGCCCGTTTTGAAAAGATAATCTGGTGTTACTACTGCATAACCCTGTCTCTGTAAATGGGAACACAAAGCGGTGCAGACCACACATCAATACCATAGCCAGGGCATGATGTTGTTTCCATTGGGTAGGGCGGAGCTTCTGAGGGAGCACCCTATGGCATTGAATACAGGCATTTTAATGGAGTTTAGATATCAACAAGCTTTCTCCAGAAGGAGTTAACCTGCATCTGTCCTCTCTCCACCAGGTGCCACTAGAGGTTCTTCTGTTGCTGTGTGTCCCAGTAGTTGATCCTGATAAAGAAGACAGAAACTGGCGGCGCCCGTTAAACTGCCTTCATCTAATTACTGCTCCACTGGTCTGCCTCCTCACCTTCCAGTCTGGAGCATGTAAGTCTTTGCTGAAGGCTGCCTTCATATTATCATCTGGTCTCACCTGCACTGATCATCCCTTGTAACTGTCTGTCTAGATGGAATGTATCTCATCAGAGGGGACTTTCCCCTGTGGCTCTTGACTCTTCTCTTGGGCATTTTTCTTGGAGCTATTGTCTTCTGTACAACAACAAATGATTCTCCCCCATCTTATCACCCTGTAAGTGCCACATATTTTGACTATGTGATTGGATAATGGTAAAACAGACATGCAGTGCTGAAGTGTACATTTATATTTAAGTTTAAAATGCACTTTTATGTTTTATGGCTTTTTTCCACCACTGGTACCAGCTCGACTTTATTCGCCTTGCCACTACTTGCTTTAGGGAGCTTTTCCATTGCATAGTATCAGCTCTACTCGACTCCTCGCATCGGCACAGGTCTTTATCCACAGCAGATTGTACCTGGTCGTCATAGTGACGGCGCAGTTCGTACCACTCCTGCAGTAGATGGTAGGTACAGTAGTCATTTTTATTTCTTACCTTGTTGGAATGTCCTTCGGTAGCCATGTGCAGCCCAACAGTTCATAGACATCTTGGACAACCTTCACTTTACGTGAATTGCCCTGTCCAGCTCTAAATAATTACGCTGTCGAGAACAATCTGGACTTCCTCAATTGATCACGTGGTTTTGCGTTTTTGCCATTTATTAAAAGGGCAATAAAAAGTTGGTACTACGCAGTGGAAAAGCTCCCAAAGCGAGCAGAGGCGAGTTGAGTTGGTACCAGCAGTGGGAAAAGTGCCATTGGAGTACTTTTTTGTCCCCCCATTTAGCACTGTTTTAGACTACATTTTTATGTAGGTGTAGTTATGTTAGGTATTTTTATCTTTGTTTTGCACTGTTCACTATTTTTAACCGAGACAATAAATTAAACAACTAGGTTGTTCTGTCCCTTGGTTGTTTAGCAAATTGTAGTACTCTGACATGTCCTTGGTGTGATTCTGCTTGTGTTGTTTCTCTCTAGGTATTTGCTCTGCTTGGGTTTGTGGTGAGCGCCGTGTTAATCAGTGCTGCAGCGTCAGAGATAGTCAGCCTTCTGCACATGCTCGGTGTAGTTCTGAGTGTCAGCAACACTGTCCTGGGTCTGACGTTGCTGGCTTGGGGAAACAGCATAGGAGGTGAGTTTCTAGACATACAGTACATGTATCCTGTTCAATATCTTTCAAACAATAATACAAAATGCAACACAAACATAACAATGGGGCCCAAAGCTGAATTACACAAGTGACTCTTACTCAGATGACATGCTCAACCTCTTCTTCCCATTTAAAAATGTTTTAATCTCTTACTTTCACAAAAGGATTGTAAACAGGAACATAAATGGAGAGCTGAACTTAATCAACCCTGTAGTTTCATAAAATAAGCATACATGTTTCAATTGTATTTATGGTTTATATATTCAAATGTGATCTTGTGTAAAGACTGACCCAACCCCACCCCTGAATGAGAACCATTGTAGTAGCATCTGTAATTGGTCGATAAAATGCAACCTACCTAAGCAGGATGCGTATGTTTACTGTTTGTAGATTGCTTCGCTGACATCACACTGGCGCGCCAAGGCTATCCAAGGATGGCTATAGCTGCCTGCTTTGGTGGCATCATCTTCAGTATCCTTGCGTGTGTGTGTGTGCGTGCGTGCGCACGAGAATGTATGTTAACAGGCATGGCCCTTTCCTATTGTTAAGTGTCCTTGACCATGCACCTCCCAGACATGCTGTTTGGTGTGGGTTTGGGCTGTCTTATGCAGATGTACAATACCCACTCTAATGCAGAGGTACACTGCTACACGCATCTTTATTTTTGTAGTCACAATCCCTGATTGCTTGGAAGAAGTAACAGGTCAGGAATGCATGGAGGATGTCTAATTTGAGTTATTTCGTTCCTCCCCCTTTGTCAGTTGGAACCAGACGGCTTGCTGACGTGGATCCTTGCCGGTTCCCTGGGTTTGTCTTTAGTGCTGTCCTTCGTGATTGTGCCGCTGTGTCGGTTCCATTTGGGTCGGACCTACGGGACCTTCCTCCTCATCTTCTATGTAGTCTTTCTTATCATTGCACTGCTCACAGAATTTGGTAAGATTCACCTTTCTTAGGTCTATGGGATTACAAATGGAGGCCAAAAACACATGTTGGATGCACTAGAGTTGAAGCTACACTGACTGGCGAAACTCAGGTAGCAACTTAAGCTTATTTGAAGGAGCATGTGTCTGTGTATTTACACTGAAAATAAGTGTACTGTGGCTTGAAGCCATTGATGCTGTGCCTTTACCTAAATATTTTTTGTAATGACTGGAATAGTTTTGGTACATTAACTGAAACTGGCTGCTCAAAATGTAATTTGTTGTTTCACTTCTGTTTAGTTGTAAAACATTTACTACACAAATCAAGTGTATTGCTACATACATTTTGGTAAAAGGAATACATTTTTCTGTTTGTGTACATTGATTTACTAACTTAAAATGTCTGTATAATTCTGTTTTTTACTAATCAATGTTTTGTCTGGATAAAATACATAACTAATCATTCAATCATTTGTCAGTATTTCAGCACATTGAATTGTGCAAGTAGTTGTCTATAAGCAACCATCAATCCTCTTGCTAAAATGAACGGTTTATTAAAATGACTTCAATAGAGCAATACATAATACCATTACATAAGTTATATAAAAGTTAAATTACTTCCTCAGTCTGTTAGTCAGGAGTTACATAATATAGCTGATTGGGACTATTGGACGAAGGCTAAAAGGAGTGTTTGTCCATGTATGTTGAAGATAAGGATAGTTTATAAATAGTTGTACCTGATTTAGCACTTTACCTAAGGCATTATATTTAAGCCAAAATGCACCAAGCTGATGACAATCCTATTGCTCCATAGATTTACCCCCACCCCACAAATGCCGTTGTATATTATGTTAAAGGTGTACGTTGCCTAATGGAGGTCACGACAGCTCTGCTGCAGCACACATTACTGTACATGCACACCACTGCAGCTACAATACAGAGTCAATGGTACGGTAGAGCAACGGACCTGTGCACGGTCTGTGTCATTTAGTGGTGAGTGACGGTAGAGGTACCACTCCAACAAGGTCACATCACCTGCTGTGGCTGACTGTCAGGAGAACTAGCAGAGCGTAACCATGGAGACGCTGGTAGCAGCAGGTAGCAGAAGATGAGTTAGTCAGCAGAGTCAGGTGCAGGGAGAGCATTAGGCTGACAGGCAGGGGACTGTGGCGGCTCAGAGACGGGACTATCCAGCATGCGTTCCAGACTGTCATCAGGCCGGTTCTCCTTGGAGTACTCTGCATACCACTCCTAGCGAAGAAACTATGTTAGAAGGCATACTGAAATGGACCAGCAGGGGGCGGTAGTTGTACAACCGGTGGGGTCTCACCTGGATCTCCTCCTCATACATTCTAATGCTGAGGTCACTTTTGGTCCGTGACCGTCGACCTAGGTACACCAGTGACGTGTGCTGCAAAATTAAATTCTCCGTTACTAAGTACAGTATGTGTGCGTGCGTGACTGATCTGGGGCTAAAGGGCTGTCGTGTGTTGCGTGGTTCTTACCCCACCGCGGTCCATAGCTTTTAGGATTCCCTGGAGAGAGTTCAAGGAGGACATGCCAGGGCAGATGTGCTTGTAAAGCTCCAGCATGTTGAGAGCTTCATCACGACCCACCTCCACCTCAAACACCATGCCATTCTCATCTGGGACACATGATGTAGATGTTCAACTTGACAAAAAAAAAAAAACAGCCACCTGCAGATGTTGCCGACCATACTGATCATTTAGCGCCGGGTGGCATAGCAACAGCTAGAGATCACGGTGAATACAAAGACCAATGCACTACATTGGTGTGACTGCTCAACAAGACGGGGTTCAGACCTGAGACCAAAAGGGCATGGGTTCGTGCCCCTACACTAGTTCACGCCACCTGGCCACGCAAACAGACCCACCTGCTGGCTCTCTGTTCTTGCGGCTGTAGTTCATGCGGAACACGAACGCATCGAGAATAAAAGCCACTATGATGGTCATCACCACCTGAGAGACGGGATTACAGCGCAGGAGTACGCAGGTTAAGACTCTTACATACTCAGACAACGACGTGCACCTTTACACAGATCTCACCATGGTAACAATGTAGAAGGTCATGAAATACAGGCGAGTCCAGTGCGTTGTCATGGACGTTACCCCTTCCTGCACAAAAGGTGGACAGGACTGGTGTCAGTGTGACATCACTACAACGGGCAGATGGGTCAGATATGCTTTGCGTGATATTACCATGGTGATGTACCAGTTGTTGACCACAGTCAGTTCAAACAGAGTCACTAGATGTGGTACAGGAAGTTAAGATCATAAATTCAAACGGTTGACAGAAAAAGCTGTTCAATGAATACTCATATTACACACGTTAAAATGTATGCTGACATTAAAGAGTTAAACCAAATTACACATACTGTATGTTAAAAGGAAGAACATTAAATACAGGTGTTTACCGAAGCTGCTGAGAATGTTATTGAAGTTATTGAGGTAATAGTAGCCCTCCTCCAGCACCGTCTTGTTGCCTATGGTAACATTGATCTGTCTGTAGGAGTCTGCTACTGTGCTGGTGCTGAGAGAGCGTGTGGAGAGAGACCGCTACAGTTAGCATAACAAGCTAATTTTACTTCATTTGGACATCTCGTGCTACTGTGGTTGCAGATCGTGGTTAAGGGATGTACATCAAAGTGCAAACCAGCACAAAGACTAAAATATCACGTTACCGGTATCATAATTCTAAGGTTGCCAGTGCACACACACTCACTTGCAGCAGTTGGGGAAGACCGCCTCAGCAAAGAACTCCATTCCTACTATGGCAAAGGAGTAATAGAAGATGATCAAGGTCAAGCCCAGACTTGCCATCCTGGGGAAGAGCTCAAACATTGTGTCCAACACGTTGCGATACCTTTGCTTTATCTTAAATAACCTAGAAGTAACATGAAGAACAGACGTGCAGTCCTGTGTGAAATACCAGCATCTCAATAACCAACAACCTCGTATATCGAAAAGAGGCCCACCTGAGCAGCTGAAGGGGTCTGAGCACTACAATAAAGTAGAAAGGCTCCCTATCGAAGGCCAGAGCAATCAAGCCCAGGAAGGCGAATAATGTCACAGAGAAGTCAAAGCTAGACAAACAAAACAATAGTTAAACACCATGCTGATGGCCTACAGTAATACAATGTAACAGATATCACTCGTACTGTAGATTAAAGTAGAGCCACTACTTACAGATTCCACCCAGAGCTTGCATACGCCATTGGCCCCAATCCTGTTATTTTCAATAACACCTCCACGCCATAAACTAAAAGTAAAGGCCAAAACAAAGGTATTCATGTTCAAGGAGTTAGATTTGTCTGGAAATACCATTGTGGTTGAAACTGAAATTACAAGATATCTGGGGGCACAATAATGCAATCGAGGAGTGTTTTTCTGTATTTGGCAACAGCATGCTCACCAGTCAGGAAGACAATGTAACTCCATGGAACAGATTTGGTCCAGGTAAATCCACCTAGGGGTGTAGAGGGGAGTCAAACGCTACAGCACACACCGTCTAGGCTGGGAGAGCAGTACAGTAGCTGGAAAACACCTACCATTTAACATGTACATCTCCACAAGTATCCACACGCCATTGACAGCCACCACCACATCTGCGGACACAAGATTAGAGATGAGAGGCTTGTGACAGGGTCGTGCGCTCCATTGCTGGTGTTCCTCGGCTACACTTACACATGGTGTACTGGAAGGCTTTTGACTTCACCAGCAGGTTGATCCCTATTCATAGGGAGAGCAGAGCAGAGGTGAGGGGAGGGGAGAAAGACGCATTCGTACCTGAGAATGAGGAACAGACGACTGCCCCGCTAGTTAAGGAAGAGATTAATTTGGTCCACAGATTAAAGATTAGCAAAAGCAGAACACGAGAACTAGCCTTTGAAAATGAGGAAGGTTGTATGTGGAAGGTCATCAAACCAGTGTTCTCCACTCCGCCTTGCCTACACGCGCGCGCACACACACACGTAGATAACTAAAAGAATAGCAATATAGGACGATTGTACAAGATGACCCAACAAGGAGAAACTTACCTTCCATTTAAGGTTCATAACCTCATAGAATTTATAAAAGCCCTGTAAACTGTAATTGAAGAGCAGAGTGTGATTAAATGGCAAGGCAGGTCTAGAACATGCAAAATGCATTTGTAAGGCTTTTACCTGAGCATAGGAGCGCCAGAGGTGTTCAGGGCTTTGTAGGTGAGGAAGCGGTCTCTCGTAGACATCCGTGGTCTGTAGAAGCGCATCAGGCCATCAAACTGCTTCAAAGACACACCCATTGGCCTCTGGAGAGAACAATGAAATGTCACATGCACAACACAAGGCAGCGCATGTAAGAACACTGTGAAGGCACCATTTGCGTTAATGGAGACTGTACCTGACGGCTAACGAGCAGCTGAAAAGCATGGTCGATAGCCGAGCGCTTGTGAAGCAACAGCGATTTAAACTTCATTTTCTCGACACCATTGAACGTATCAAACACCACTGCCAGGAGCTGGTGGGAGGGGCCGAGTGAACCAGACTAGTTACATATACCTTTTCTGTTACAATGGGCATGTACATATTCTCATTTGCTATTTTAAAAAGGGACACTCCTCAATTCCGTTACAGAAACTGGTAGAACCCCAACTTGCCTCCCCAGCTCACGGTTTAGGTTTGAAACACAACTGCACATCTGGCTATAGGTGGAGGGGTAGAAGTGTAGATCATGCTTAGGAGAGCTGGGGGAAGGGGGAGTAGAGAGGTCAGAGCGGTTGGGTCTATAAAAACATTTGTTTATGGTGGCAACTAGGGGTATCACGATACCAGATTTTCACTACACGATAATCGTGGCCAGAATAATTCACAATAACGATATTAGCGCGATATCTATACATACAAAAAATAATCCTAATCAGTTACATTCATCTTCAATTTTGTTTATTGTGTGTTTTGTTGTGTGAGGTATCAAAGCTTTGTATTTTTAGTCTGTAGTAGCAGCAGATGTCCAAAAGATGGCATCGTGTGTGAAATCCTAGCTGTGATTTCAGCTTTGTGACTCAGTACTATAATGTGATGCAATGTTTATGTTTTGCATGGAAAGGGAATCTTATGGCTAGACTTAAAAGGAATGGAACATTGAGACTTAATGTGTTGATGATAATGTGCTTGCTAGCTCAGGGCAGGCTATTCTTGTTACCAATGAATGAGTAGCTTTCTCTAGTTTCTTTCATACACTAACACGTCACAGTGGAGCTAGCTTCGTCTTTTACAAACGGTAGAAACAAAAACCACCACAGTGTTTTAATGTAACAACTGGAGATGCGCCTAGATCACGTTTATAACTCAGGTCTGTGCTCCTCCGGTCAACATTCAGTCTAGCCAGCACTCGCTGCCGGAAATCTCACGCTATATTTAAAGTCGCGGGTCTGTCGGGCTTAACTGGAGCCGCTGGATTGTAAAACGATATTACCATATGTGTATTATCAGCACGATATCAATATTTCAACAGTTATAGTCAATACCGGTATAGCGCGACACCCCTAGTGGCAACCACATAGGCGAAATTGAGGAATGTCCCTTTAATTGTGGAGTTTGTTTTGAAATGTATATGATACTATATCAGACTTGGAAGACAGTGAGTGTGAGATAATGTGTACCAGGTTCATAATGAAATACAGTTCTATGGAGAGGTACACAATGAAGAAGACACAGGACCAGCTGTTCCTGGCGTATGCTGGCATCATTACATCTGGAAAGCTATAGAAAACAGGAAATATGCCAGGAAATTACAAGACTGCAAAAACCATGGTAATAATACCAATGTTAAATGCAGAAGTGGGCTATTTTGCTTTGTGTGCACGAGAGAGAATTACAGTTATGCTGTACTTACTTTGCTGTGGTCAGCAGTACGAACAGACTGACAACGCTGTTCTCCAGAGTGTTGAAGTACTGTGGGGAGAGGAGAAGATGAACACCAAGAAACACTACACAACACACAAAAACATCTGGAGTGTAGTGTTTTCACTCACAAATTCACCACTCAATTTAAACAACCCAAAGAATTCCCTTCACACAACCTACCGGGTCTGCAGTGTTAGGAGAGAAGAGACAGAAACCTGACAGGAGACACACAAAAGCCAAACACTAAATAATAATATAACATAAAAAGACACACTCATTCCTATTTCATGTGTGTCTAACAACAGAAAGTAAAACCTGTAAATAACAAACACGTTATACATTAGCGGAACAGTGTACAGATGAGCACGAGTAAATGATCAAAACAGCATAGACTAAAAACTAATTTAGACAGACAAGAATCTACTTTTTCCAAGCACGTTCAATGCATTATAGGCAGCCAGACAGTTGTGTAGACAGAAACCCCCCAAGCACACACTTGCACGTGCACACCTTAACTATCTAAAATCACACAAGTTTAGATGACGAGCGAAAGGAGCAGCTCTGGCGTGCTGGTAACGAGTTCCATTCCCTTGCCATCTTGGTTTGCTAGAGTGATCGAATTCCTGAGTGGGTGTGGAGCCAAGTTGTATAATTATTATAATACAAAATATAGAATATGCACAATAAAAATGCAGATGGTAGATTCCATATTGAAAATGCATCTTACCCAAGATGGCAAATATAACCATGAAGAACAGCAGCAGTAGCAGAATATCAATAAAAGGTGGGAGAGACTGGAAGATCTGGCGCAGATTTCTGATTGAACGAGAGCAGCAGTCCGTCAGCAACCAGGCATACAGACAACAGTGGTACGTAAAACGTTATGCGTGTGCCTATATGCCATCACGCACCTGCGCACAGCGCCACAGTATCGGCAGTCCACTAGGAATATGGGTCTAAGAGCCCTGGTCACTCGAAGGTGGGACGTCTGCCTTACGAGAACTACAATGGCCTCCACAAACTGGAGCAGCAACACACATGTCTACGCACAGAGAGAGGGGACTCCTCAGTACGACACACAGACACCTCCGCGGGTACTCGGTGGTACTACCATAGAACTATATGGTACATAAGAGAAAGCACAGCTTTTCAGGAAGACTAATGATGAAAACATTAGATTTGACCAAATATATTTCTGTTTAAGCTATAGTATGTGTAAATAGTTTGTGTTCTGGGATACACTAAAGGTCTTTAGTATTAGTGCATCATTTTGCAGTATTTCAACAAGTCAAAGATGTAATACACTCATAATTATGAAGGCGTTACCTTAACCATAGTCCTCTTGTGCCGTATGAATGTGTGGAACCCCAGCCAGCGCAGCTTCATGCATAGCTCAAACGCCACCATCGTCAAGGCTAGCAGCTCCAAGGTGGCATGGACCTGCAGGGGTCGAGGCCAACCTTAGCTGCCACAGAATGACCAGTGCGTGCGTGCGTGCGTGTACTCACATAAACGTCCAGGCGCAGGGACGGCACGGCGGGAGCCTCACACAAAGACAGCACCATCAGTAGCAGGCCCGTCAACAGCTCCATCATGTAGAAGAGGTGGTTGTGGGCAAACAGGTAGGCTGCCAATGCCTTTGGGTTTCGAGGGTGTGTGAAGAACTTGTCATTGTTCTCTCCTTCCTGTATAGGTTGCAAAAAAAGCGAATCAGTATGTGAACTATGGATATAGCCACTGTGGTTTCTGAAGAGGCATTAGGAGCCTTTGCATTACATTTGTATTGGGGACATATTCTGCTGTCAACTCTTCCAATGGACCTTTTGCCATAGTTTGACAGGTAATCTGACTAATCAGAAGGCTGAAATGTTGCTATGTGCTGTAGTGTGTGTCGAATAAACAAGAATCACTTCGACTGGAATCACCATCTCTCCATCAAATCTGTTAACGTTAAACTTATATTCGTTGTGAAAATGTCAAAAGGATGTTGTTATGGGACATGTAGGCAACATATACAGCTAATTCCTACCTAGACAGACTGGATGTAGCCTCCAGATCTTTCAAATTTCCTGAAGCCATGCGGAAAAACTAAACTATGCTATGGATTTGAATGCAAAATCACAGGACAGCCAAACACATATGTTATAAGGTAATATAATTACTACTATGGTAATATAATTACTATATATATCCGTTTTACATTTGTAAAAGTTGTCAATCATAACCGGAAGAATGTAGTAGCCTGTTGCAGTCTACGTGATACGGTGCCCAACTGTACTACCTGTATTCTCCCCTCAGTCATCCGTCCAAAACAAAATAAGCACTTTATTTTGATAGGCTTTGTGGCAATATTTCTCATTAATTGAAAATTAAACAATCTAAAATTCAAGTGGCGATTGTCTTTATCTGAACAGTATAATTAACCATCATATCAATACCGTAGTAAGCCTTTTCTAGATAGGCTTCGCCATGGGGATGTACCGGTATGACCCAGCAATATAGGCTGCAGTAAACGGCTTTATTCCTTTTTAAACAAAATCGTACTAGATTTAAATAAGAAACTGAAACCATCAGGCAGCTAATCAGGTAGTTTTCAGATTTCTCCCATTATTGTTAATTACACAATGTTGGATGTTATCAAAGTCATCTCTGAGGTTATATGGTCAGCTCAGTGCCATGTGGGTCAGCTGTCCGACACAGCTGGGCGTGACTAACTGACTGGGTCAGGTGAACCAGAGCCATGTAAAGAGAGTCGCGTCATCTCCGTTCACTCTAATGGGCTGGTTTTTTCCACAGCAATGGCGGATCATGGAGACTCAAAACAGTTCCCGGAAGTTAGCAGCAAATACTAAAAGAACCCTATACATTATATTGTAAATGAAAATCTGTGCATGTTTTGAATACTGATTACCAAAAAATGAAGTTATATATCTCTATATATATATTGATTCAAATTGCCCACCAAGCACTTTCTGAATGTGTTTTGCCATAGGTTTTGCCTCTCCATGAACCATGTGACTGTTGAAAATGTCTAACTTCCGTTGGCGCAACTCTCTCTTTCCATGGCTCTGAGGTTAACATAGCCGTAATGTCATCTTAATACAGCAATACCCCATCACATTCATTAGTGAAAGTGAAATGAGCCATTCAGACAATTTAGTGAGTCTGTATCTATACAGTTGGCATGCATCATAGTACTCTGTTTTACAGCCATGCACCTGAAGACCATTTAGTGCTGAATTATAAGCACCTCCTTATTGGCTTCAACATGCAGCCTGAAGCCTGTCCCATGACACAAACCAGATAAGAACATCTGTCTAATAGCATTATTATCTAGTTCTGTGCAGATAATCAGGTGTATCAGCACCTGCAGTAATAGCTCACATAGAACATGTACACAGTGTAACCATCTCTGCAATAAAACCATAATGTGAGGACGTGATCTCAAAGAAAGGCTTGCACATTTAATACCTAACAAACAGTACAAAGCAGATGTGGTTACCTGCAGGTATATCGCTGCCTCTTGGTAATTCATCTCCCAACTGTGGCGAAAAGATGCATTTTCAGTTCTGTAGTTTTGTGGCGTGGGAGTTGGATTAACAGCACGGTTCACTGCATCATAAATCCCTCCATCTGGAATACAACCCAAAATCTTTATTTATATTAATATTTATATAGCTTTCTGAGACTGACTGATAGAAGTTCCATAAATATAGAAAATAACAGTGTAAATGCCATGCCGAGATACAATACACATACAGAATGCTCATACCAATGCAGTCTAGCTCTAATCGTGAGGCATATGATGAGTTTACAGCCGGACTCTTATAATGAGCGCTGCGTAATGTACTGTCTCCGTGTACACCAGTATTCTCTGTCTGCCCAGGCAAGCACTCCATGGCTCGGCCAGGAGTGTGCGTCTGTTTGAGTGAAAACAACACAGTTCCTGATGTCCACAGCAGAAGTGTGTGTGTTAGAGCCCACCAGTGTTGTTCCAGTATCCCACACACTTGTGTCCATACATCATTTCAAAACACACACAAACACTGGAGAATAATCCATGTGTTTCCACTAGCAAGTAGGTACTCCAAGCACGTCCTCCCCACACATCCAGAATAATCCATGTGAGAGCCCAAAGTTAACCGGAAGAAAGCATTAAAAACTGCCATGTGTATATTAGCAAAGAAACACCCTTGTTCGAGATGACAGTAACCCATATGAGAGGTACCAATACTAGTGCTAGAGAAGTATGACATGAAAATGTCATCTTAACAATAAAATCACTTCCCTACAACAACAGCGTGGTTGGTGAACTCTGAATCCCGCCTGTGAGCAAAGGTGAATTTCAATGTGAGAGAGTCTCGTCCCAAAATGGCAGTGACACACATTATGCAGCTGCGCACACACACAATGTGAATTGATGCAGTCAGAACGAACTCCTGAAGTCCTCCAGGGATGGATGTGTGTTCTTCACCAGCTATGGAAAACTAACAATACTGTTCTCTCCAAAGAAAGAAGAGGAAAACAGTAATAAGAGAAGTACAGTGTGTGGTGGTTGTCATAGAGAATCAGAAAACTGCATTCAAGACAAAGCTAGTGCAACACCCTTTTTTCAGTTGCAGGAGAACAGACATAATGAAATCTCAGGTGTAATTACATGCCTAGATCCAAGACCTTCACAGTGTCTTTGCCAAGTCAATTTGCTGCCGGTAGCTCTATGTTGTTTCTGTCAGTCCTCATCACTTACACACCAAATGTTCCATAGGCCCCTGGCCCAGGCACTCATCCTTGAAGAAAAAACAGATCTAGTAGAAGCAGAGTCCAGACAAGCGTCTGTCGAGTCAGCTGAAATGTGAAGATCAAACTCCAGTCCAGCAGAGAACCAGTGACCGGAGAACTAGCTGTTACCCTGAAAGGAGCGTGCCGTGTTTTTGTCCTGTGCCATTCCATGCACCCGCATTTGTCTGAGAACAATAACGTGTTTGGAGCTCCATGTCAACAACACGGTGAGGTCAGGCCCTGTGCCTGCTCTTCCACCAGGCTCACACAGACACAAACACACTCAACACTTCATGATTGTTTATCCATGGGGGAAAATACTTCCTTTTTGTGTTGCCGACAGCAACACAAACAAATACAAGACTCAGTCTTGTCTGTGAATCTCAGAAATCCAGCAATAGTCTTCAGGTCAATATGTTCTTTGTTTCATTCTGTGAGCTATGCTTTTCAACACTATCTTATCACATGTGCACATCACGCATAAACATTATGTTCTCATAGACATCCTTGAAGCCTTTGACACATGGACACATTATTAAAACAAATAACACTGATTGGAACTAGACTGTTATATAGGTCACGTCTCTAAACCTTAGAATTATCTACTAAATACAGTGCATCCGGAAAGTATTCACATCGCTTCACTTTTTCCACATTTTGTTATGTTACAGCCTTATTCCAAAATAGATTAAAATTAAAATGTCCTCAAAATTCTACACACAATACCCCATAATAACAAAGTTAAAAAAAAATCACATGTACATAACATTCACAGCCTTTGCCATGACACTTCAAATGGAGCTCAGGCATCCTGTTACCACTGATCATTGAGATGTATCTACAACTTGATTGGAGTCCACCTGTAGCAAATTCAGTTGACTGGACATGATTAGGAAAGGCACACACCTGTCTATATAAAAGGTACTACAGTTGACAGTGCATGTCAGAGCATAAACCAAGCCAAGCAGGAACTGGGAGACTAGTCAGGAATGAGGGAAAGATGAATGCAGCAATGTACAGAGACATCCTTGATCACAACCTGCTCCAGAGCGCTCTGGACCTCAGATTGGGGATAAGGTTCATCTTCCAGCAGGACAACGATCCTAAGCACACAGCCAAGATGACAATGTAGTGGGTTCGGGACAACTCTATGAATGTCCTTGAGTGGCCCAGCCAGGGCCCAGACTTGAACCTGATTGAACATCTCTGGAGAAATCTTAAAATGGCTGTGCACAGATGCTCCCCTCTTTGGAATAAGACTGTATCATAACAAAATGTGGAAAAATTGATGCGCCGTGAATACTTTCCAGATGCACTGTATATAAATTAATATAATTAATTATACAAAAAATAATAAATATACAAATTATATAAATATAAAATTACCAAAACCGTAGGCTTCATGGTTCACTCCTTCCTCCCTGTGCCCACACCCATATCTGACAAAAAACATTTACTTTCCCAGTTCTCTTCCAAATTTAAAAAACACATAACCGATGTCTAGCTCCTGATCCCGACACTGACACAAATGCGTGTTTGCGCGCCCGTACGCACAGAGCGGCAGCGGTGGGGCCACATACACATAATCTACTGAGGGTGCAGGTTACTGCATGGGTCCGTTTGCAGGATACATATGAGGCACACAAATTTAAGGGCGCAGGGGTTACTACTACATATAGTGGACGCATGCGAACCGCTCACACACGGAACCATTTTTGCATAAGCGTTGTCTGTCAGGACCATATAACTATATAATAGGACAGGATGTGACCCGTCCTTCATAAACATATCAGAAAGAATGCTATCACTACTGTACTCTGCAGAGCTAGTGGCTAAGACGTTCACTTTTATGAAGAACAAAGTGTCACACACAACTTATTTTTTAAATTACTTTACATTCTATGTGAGACTCGCTGGCTACGTGCAAGTACAGTGTGGATCACTTACTCTCGTCTCCCCTTTCCGTGTCATCGCTGAGCAAACCGCTGTTTGCGTCGTCCCAAGTTAAGATGAGAGGCACATCGTCGTCAATCTCCATTTCAGCCTGGTAGAAAGCTGCCTTTTTACCCTATATGCAGCTATCTGGCTTAACAAACGGAGCAGCTAGCGATTTTCACATAAGTACTCTGGCCGCTACCGTATAGCTAATCAGAAGCACAATTTGCCACAGTCAGTCCAACATCATGCGCAGTTCAACTTTATGTTAGCTACAACTTTATGTTAGCTAGCTTGGCTTTCAAAGTTTTAGCAACAACATTAAAGTAAGGGTTTATATATCGTTACTGCTATCAAATTAATTAGCGCGTTAAAAACAAACAGAGAGAGAGCGATGACATCTGTCAACATTGACCCAGCAACTAACTGTCTCGCTATCATGTGGTGAGCTAATAAGCCCTTTCGCATTGTCCATATCTGTGTTTAGCGAATAAAACTAGTACTATGGTCTGTTTCGCTAAAGCATTTTGCCCATAACTATAAATACTGCTAACTCAAACAAAAAGTACCACATCTACGAGATATGGCCAATACTTTTTGCGACAGTGAAACTATTTACGTCTGTTGCGAGGCCATGGGCGTCGCACATTTCAAAATAAAAGGTTTGGTGTCTTAGCAACCAGACACTCAATATTTCAATACAGTGAACCCGGCCGAGTACCATAGAGCATTCTCTCTTTGGGGCAACTATTAGATGCACTTAAGGTAGGTTTGGCTACTTGTGTAACGAACTAACAACGCTGACAGCTACTGTTGCTGTATTTTCCATACACAAATTAATGAAAGTGTATATATATTTTTTTACCATTATTTACAATAATGGTAATGTTATTGACGAGAATTAACGATTTTAATTTTTCTGTCGTAATGATAGCATGTCTGTACTAGAGGGAGCAGTGTTTGCAGCCTCTTCATGCACAACGGCTAAGACACTCCGGGATGAAGTCCGGAATATTCTTGAGCCCTCACACAAGAAGCTGTTTTCCCTGGACGCAGAGCGTATCTCAGGGGTAGTTGAGAACTGTATCAGGCGGATGGAGATGGTGGCCATGCTACCTGTTGTGTTGGCCCACCTAGACAGTCTTTCTAGTAAACTGGGAGAAGAGCTGAGTGGGGCGCTGTTAAAGCATAAAATGTTGGGGGAGACAGTAGAGAGGCTTCAGCAGGAGCCAAGTGAGGCAGAAACAAGTTGTGAAATAAGTGAGAGTGATGTGGCTCACATTGAGAAAGATTTCCAAAACTCTTTAAGAGATGTGTTGAGGCTGTTCCGAGCCGACCCTGCTATCATCGATTTCTTAAAGGCAGAAGTTGATGTGGGATGCTGGGAGAGCAAAGATATGCAATGTATAATTGAAGGCCTTAGGGATATCCACGGGGTCTTGATAGAGAGACTGTTGACCACCCCGGAAGAGGAGCAGGAACGGAACCGCTATATGCAGCAGCTGTCTTTCAGCCATGACAATAACATGGAGATGATAAGTTCTTTAGAAACAGAGCTTACGAGATTAATCAGAACTAGAGAAGCAAAGGCAAGGCAGGCACCACATCTAATTTGAAATAACCCTTTTACATACTGTACATGCAATTATTTCTCTCATGTTATCATATCACTGTCTCTCAAAATCTCCATCAGATCTCTGAGAAAAATGATGTGATCAATAAGATGAAGAATTCTCTGGAAGAGATGCAAAAAACAATTGCAGATTTAAAAAATGTTAATTCAGGACTTCAGAAAGATGAAGAGAAGTATGTTAAGATATTAGAAGAGCAGCAGACCCAAATGCAGCAGGAAATGGATAAGCTCACTGATGCGCTATACAAACTTCAGGTTAAAAACAGAGAGGCTGAGAAAGTACTGTTCTTGGTAAGTTAAATCAAGTTTACATTTTCTGTGTAAAATTGTTTGTTTAAATGCATGACATAAAAAGAAAGGCAGGACCACACACAACTATGCCTTTTATTTTTCTGCAGAAAAATTACAGTGTAGACTCAGATATTGAAGGCAAGATCCAGCAACATAATGCTTACATGGAAAAGAAACAGGTACAAACTTTGATAAATTGCCAACTAATTTAAAGAAGCAGCACCTGAAAACACTTGGTTGTGGTTACATGAGATTCAAGATCATTGCTCAAATCAATGGAAATAGGCACACATAGAAATTTAGTATAAGCTTTAAGTTAATCAATACTTCATATAGAAGTTTCAGACAAAAAATTGTACAAATGTCACACAATTGCATTTGTTTTACTGGAAATTAAACCTTTTTGGTGCATGTGCCACCTGCAAAACACTGCTCACCCTATTTTTCATGTCAGTCTAATAACGTTAACACAAAAACCATTACCAATAGAAAACACCTGACTGCTGATTAGACCACTTGTCACGAATGTTGATGTAACCCCAATGTCAGCATTTTATGTTCTGTTGTATTTCAACAACTGACTGTCTTTATGACTGGTGCAGTTTGCTGATGTTAGGGCTTAGCAATAGTTTAAAAATCAAGTATCACAATAGTACAAATGTCAACATTGGGTGATTTAGTAGATTTTAATTTATTTTAATTGCTTCTGTTTTGCCATCTTTCATGCACCATCCCCTCTGCCAGGCAGCACTAGCAGAGGTAATGAAGGCTTTTGAGATGGAGCAGCAGCAGCTGCAGAAGATGGAGGAAGCATACGCTCCCGTGAAAATCCAGCATGACCAGATCCAACAGGAGCGTCAGCAGGAGGAGGATAGGATGGAGGAGGAGATAAGGGAGCTGAAGAAGAAGGGCAGTGCTGCCACCGTCATCCAAGCTAGGTGGAGGGGCTACCGGGTACGCAAGGCCATGAAGGCCAAGGCCAAGAGCAAGAAACCCAAGAGAAAAGGCAAGAAGGGAAAGTAAATGGTTGATTACTGAACCTAACCCAGCTCTATAAAATCAGACCCCTTATGCTATTGCTCCTACATTGGGAGCAATAGGGTGTGTGCAACATCACACTGTATAGTATTTTGTCATATTGCCCACTACAGAGACTATTTATTGTAGGTTCCTGCAATAAATATTCACAATTCACTGTTGAACAAATACGTTTATTGTGGTGTATAGTGTACATGACATCTCTGCACATATTATTTTATTTTTGTCAGCCTATAAATAAAAGAATATAAAGCAAATGAAACATTTCGCATGTAGGCTAATATTATTCAATGTGATAAACCTGGTATGCATTGTACTACTACTATGCTATTACCTACTAAGCAATTTACTGTAGTTGTAGGCTATTCTCTGGACTGGCCACATGGTGGCAGTACAGGTGCTCTGAAAAGTTCCATTGTTGTTATATTGCATGGTCAGCTAATTTGAAATTCAGAATTCAAAACTATAACAATATAGTTTAATTAAATCTCCCAGAAGGCCAGTAAGTCCTGTTTCTTTTCTTCAGTCTGGTGATACGTTTGAGTCGAAGGGGTTGATGTCTTTCATAATATCATTGTGGTTTTGGATAAAGCTCTGGACCTAAAAAGAAGACAGTTTCAAATGTTTCATAATGCATAAACCCAGTAACCGTGTGTGTGAGGTTACTACTTCTCACCCTGTCCAGCTGTGTCTCTGTGTCATCAATAGACACGCCTTCCTCTACTCCAACTTTTCCACATGTCATCTGATAGAGGTTATGGGTCACCATTTTAATTTGACCCAGTAAGAGTGTTTCCTTTTCGGCTGTGTTCTGGATGTAGTTCCACTGACTTTCCTGCGTACACAAAGAATACACTGAATTCAGGAAAAGAGCTTCATTAAAATCATAAACAAAAGATCACAAAGTCATATCAAGATCTCCATCCTCAACAAACAACTGGACCATCTCTGTACCCATCTGAGAGCTTCTAAATGTGTTTGATCCAACTCAGTGTGTAGCTGTGACAGCAGGTTGTGCTTCTGCAACAGCATACAGTTTTGCTGGTCCAAGTACTTCTGCAGACCTCCCCGCTGGCTGTCAGCCTTTTCCTGCAGTTCTCGCTCTCTCTGACGGAGTTGCTCCCTGGTGACCAGAAGGCTCTCGAAACGACCCAGCAAGTCCTCCACTTTCTCAAACTGCAGAATAACACATGGACACACGACATGCAACAAGAGAGATCTAGTTAGACTATTCTTTCCTTACCAGTGGTACTACACAGTAGAGCCCGGCAGCCCCTACACAGAAGATTACCTTGGTCATTTTACGGACTTGTTCTAGGAAGCTCCAGTACACACTGTTCCTTTTCATCCTGCTTTGTAGTTTAAGTCTTCTCTCCTCCAATACAGCACGTTCTTTCTTCAGTCTGTCTATATCAGTTTCCTTTTGAGACACAATTTGCCTCTCCCTGTCAGCTTTCCTTGTAGCTCTACTGCGCTTAGCATCGTTGTCCTACACCAATAGAAGTGGAGGGCAGAATCAGCATTTTTGTGTTACATTTATGTGTGATACTGTAATACAATTATTGATTTACCTTTATAAATTGATTAAAGTTTAGCCGTGACTGCTGGAGTTTTTCTTCCTTCATCCGCAGTTCATATCTGCCCTCTCGCAAGCACGTTTGTTCCTGATCGAATTTCTACAGTAATGAAGTAAAATAGTACTGGAACTTTGCGCATGCAGAGTGGGCAAACACATATTTGGGCATTACGAAGAAAGGATACGGTATATTTTGTTCGTTTGAGATAAAATAATCTTGTAGAAATTCAGCAGCCTACTGTACCTCTCTCTGTGCTTTGAGCTGTGTATCAACCTCGTCTAACTCCGTGAGTTTCTCCAGCATTTGTGTGGTTTTCGTCATTATATACTTCTTTTCCACGGGCAGTTTTCTGTTCCCACACACAAGCACAGTAAACGACTAAATAGCATCAAATCACATTCAGTAGCAAACACACATCGAATTGATTTAGCTCAGCTATCGTCAAGTAGTTAATACTCACTCAAGGTACTGTTTGTTTTGTATCGTCCTGAAATAATCCTCTATATTCAATGCCATTTTATTTCATGCCACTAAAGGTTTTACCGGTTTTGCGTAAATCTACTTTTTTTTAATGAAATTTGTAACAATCTCAGCTCCAGTGTTGCATGCTTAAGTTTCTATGGTAACAAACACAGATCCTTTACAACCCCCAGTGGTGTAAACCTGCATGCCTTGACATGAAGTATATGAAGTGCCAACTATTTAGTCAGGTAGCACTGCTATAGGAACCAATTAAATCAAATCAGTGGGGTTTAGTGCATGGATGAACTTCCACGTCGGGCATACCATTGATAAAAACATATTTTTGGTAGGTCAAATTAATTTGTTAATTGTTCATATTGGTGTTTTGGATGACCCTTAAGGTCATCTAATTTTAACCAATTTTAAGCCTCCACCTCAAATTACTGAGTTCAGTTATAAAATAGCTTGGTTTATTTGGTCTCATAACTCCTAGCAAATTAAATAACGAAGATGTGCAATTAATAATGTGTTGATAATACAACAAAGAGAATAATTCTTCAAATTATGCTGTCAGAAAACAACCTAAAATAGTAGCCAATACTGTAACTCGTCTCAAAGAAAAAATTGACATGGTATTTCATGTAAGCAAGCATTCCAATTACACAACTATTGCTTATTATTTGAGAGAGGCTAAAGGGCTAAAGTGACTGATGACATTTCCATATAGAGATAGCTTGTTAACCTGTCAGTAAATGTAATCTCATCGTTAGTAGCAGCTCTCTGTTCTCCTTCCTTGTATTCTGATGGGAACAATCTCTGACTGAAGAGTTCCTCTCCTCTGCGCCCTCATATAAATGTCTCTAAAGAGATGTAATCACCTGGCAGGGACATAACACCACCCGAGGGGCACATAGTTAAACTTGCAGCAATAGCACTAGTGCCACAAATAACAGACAGATAATAGGACTTAATGGATAGGTTGTGTGCTGTGTCTGGCCACAACGAATGCCAGGTGATGCTTCTGACTATGACAGGAGTGAACCAGAGAAATGCATCTGCATATGCACACACTCATATGCGTGCATGCGTGGCGAGGAAGCGAAGACAGAGCCATGGCTGAGGGAAGATGAAAAACAACAACACAGGTAGCTAGAGGGAGAGATGCAGCCGTATCCATTTTTGATGAGCGGGTAGCATGTTAAATACACACTCACACACACACATCAAAATACAGTGCTTATTAATACTAATGGAATGACGCTATTAGAGTAAAAGCATGTTCGGCCTGATACGGGATAGTGTGAGGTTGTGAAGATGGAGAGATCACACCCGTGTTAACACCAGCCCACTTTTTAATAGGTTTGCGGGGGAAGGTGGAGAACAAGAATCAATCAAAATCCAAGAAGGCATCTGACTAACACACATCTTTTAGTCATGTATTAAATGCAAGCATTATGTTTCCTTTAGAGCTTTGCATGTATGCACCTTCCATGATTCCGTTTGGAATACATTTCTATAAGAACATTTTAAAATAAAGAGTCTGAATTCTGCACTCATAATTTAGCAGGTAATGAAGGATTGCTATTGCTATTGCTCAGATATATATATATATACACTCACCTAAAGGATTATTAGGAATACCTGTTCAATTCCTCATTAATGCAATTATCTAATCAACAATCACATGGCAGTTGCTTCAATGCATTTAGGGGTGTG